>JAHUXG010006985.1:0-60710 GCA_020740815.1 Sciurus niger
TTAAGTTAGCTGCTAAGGGAATCTAAAAAAGCTTAAACCAAACTGGGATTCCTTCCAAAAGAAGTAATACAATGAACTCCACAAAATGATGAAATCACATCACGATAGGATTTTCATTTTGAAACACTGCCTTTTACTCTTACATACCATTGTTTTCAAAAAAACACTACAGATCAGTAAAAGATGTGAACAAAAGTATTTTATTAATATTGATGCTTTAAATTCACGCTGAGTAAAGAAAGAACTCAGCAGACCTAACTTATTCTAAGATCAGCAGTAACAAGATGAATATTTTCAACTACGTGTTGTTTTCTAAAGCAGCAACCCCTAAGCTCTTACAACGCCTTGGGTGGGCATGCTTCTCCCTTGTGGAGCTGGGAAAGCCAAGAGGAACCATCTACTTACCTCCGTGAGAGGCACTAATCTGGCGAGGTCAGACCAGCTGGCTGCACATCCACGCTCACTTGCCCATCAACTGAGAACTCTGGCCCCGAGCATGATCTCCAGAGCCAGGCAGCCCTGTGGGAACAGCAGCTCTGCCACGTGCCACCTGGTGACCATAGAAAGTTAATACCATGGAAGCCCCTGGGCTTCCATGCATAATGCCCAGCTCTCAAAAATTATTTTTCTCCTACTTGAGTTGATCCCAAAGTTCTCTGCAAGTGGTAAGAATGAAAGTAGGAAGGCCATCATCACTGAGCAAGAGAAGGGGGTGACCTGGATTTGTGTGACTGCTCAGGGGTGGTGGCAATGGCTGCTTTCAGGATTTCTTTCAATGCCTCATGAAAGGACCCTATAGTCCTTGTGAAATCCAGTCATCTACCCAACATGGAAGCAACCAGGGGCAACAAATGCCTTCACTGGCTCCGGGGGAAAAACAACGCAGCATTTGGAAGTCTTTGCCTTTCACAGAAGATCTGCAGATTTGGCCGTGACATAGTGAGAAGAGCATAAACTTAGAGACCCGAGAATGAAGCACGGATGTCGTGATCACACATGCCCCACTCCATGCATCTTACCCTATTCTATCTTCGGAGAAACCCAGTGGTGGTGAGAGTGGGGTATCTTCATTCTACACATGAGAAACCGAGGTTCAAAGAAGTTACAGAATTTGCCAGAAGCCACAGCTGTTAGGTAAAAGAGCAAAGATTCCACAGGGGCGCATCTGATTCCAAAGTTAATCATGAGGTCCATTGCCTGCGCCATCTCGGGGGCCGGAGGGGGACTTGGCATGAGAGAGAGGAGCAGTTTTCTCTCCGTCCTTTAGGGTCAGTCTGGGGATCCTGGCCACAGCTCTGCGGCCAGCTTGAGACTCCAATCTGCTACAGGACTGTTTTCTCATGTAAACATAAGGACACACAATGGACACAGGGCGGGATTGATTTTGTCACCCAACCTTGAGGAAGTAGATCCTCCTAAATCCTTTTCAACTGTGTGGCAGCCTGACATTTGATATTTGGGCAAAAGGGAAGCCAGGCACCAAGGGCCTGCCTGCTGAGTCCCTGCCAGACAGGAACCCTTCCCTGGCTGTCTTTCCTCATAAACGATGTTCAAACTGCAGTTTGAAAAACAATTCCTTTGGGGAATTATAAAAGCAATAATGTTGTTGGTAGAAAATTGCTGTGTCAACAGAAATGCATAAAAAAGAAAATCACCATTGTCCAGAGAGAACCAGAGTGAGCATTTGAGCGCTTTTCTCCTTTTTCCTTACATGTATTGACTTCTTTCTTAGCACAATTGGACTCAACTGCATATGATTTTTTTGTAGCATGGGTTTCTTTTTTAAATTGTTAAAATCCCCCATGTTTAGAAGAAAACCTGGAAAACGTGATTTAAATAACTAAGTAATGGTCTACACCAACAATGGGAGCATTTACTCGTTTCTCTATTGGCAGACATTCCTGTGCATTCTGCATCAAGCAATGTTTTCCCCATGTGAATGTTTAATCCTTACACAGAGATCATCATAGTTGTACCCCACCAATAAAGAAAGTTTGATTTCCCACCACTTCTTCCTAACCTTCTCTGTATTGAAAGAGTTTGGATGCAAATTACAGGTGTGATCCAACTCAGAAGTAGAGTCCTTTGCGCCACTGAAAGAGCAAAATGACCTCCAAGGAGAGGCCAACAGCTTGATTTGAGCTTTCGGGTCACCCCTGTTACAAGCAAACCAACTAAGACAGTCCCTAGACTCTCTGGGTGCCCACCTCAGCCTTTCTGTAGTCTTATGTTCCTTGTCCCCTTACCTTCAATTTCTGCCTCTTTTTCTCCTAGTTACACCTCAATGTGTTGTAATCTGTTTTTTATTCCCACTCCTCTGCTGAAACAGTCCTTGCAAAAATGCCGAATTCATTGTTCTATGCTCTGAACTAATTTTCAGTTTTACAAGTAATATAGAAATGCATGCTCCGAGTTAAAATAATTACTAACAATTTAAACATGAAGGCCAATAAAGTCCCTTCTGGCCTCTTATTCCTAATCTGGGAAACTTTCCCCTTCAAGAAGGACACGGAGAATCTGAGGGATGGGCATTGCGGATGAGTGAGGGGTGTACATGCTGCGCAGTGTTTATTTTCTTTGGAAGTTTGTCAGTGTGTCTGATCTTTTTAACTGTTCTTCAGGCCTCCGCAGCACAATTAGACCATGGCTTATTTACCTGTAAGTCTACTGATAAAAAGGTCGTTTCTAGTTCTTCTCTGTAGCGAACAGTAATGCGCTAAAGGGCGCCCCTTACCCGCTCTCTCTGTGCGCTCCTGTGGGAGCTCCATTTCCCTGGGGCAGACAGAGGGTTGCACCTGCAGGCTGGGAGTGTGCGCCTTTTCCTTTTCAGTGACTAGGCATTGACACCCACCCCTCCAAGTGGCAGTGCAAATTGACACAGACAATTTATTTCCATCTTTGTGCCACCGGGATGTTGGGCGGCACTACACAGCGGCTCCCGCTTCCATTTTTTATTCCACTTCTCCCTCTTCCTGCTTTTCTTCTCTCCCGGATTATCTTTTCTAAATCCCCTTTGCCATTTTCCCCAATTCCATCTGTCCTGAAATGCACTTGTTCCCTGGAATTCCTAACTTCTTGCTCTGCCTGAGTGGTTGCATGGATTCCTATGGCTTGCACAACCTGACCCCTTAGGGGTCAGAGACTCAGATACCTTGTAGGAGCCAGTCAAAGAAATACACAGGAGTCCACGCGCCTCTTCCCGGCTGCTCAAGCTCAACCCATCCACAGCTCCAGCAGCTATGGCTTTATTGAGATCCAAGGCTAATGCGCTCAGGTTTTCTTTTCTTCAAAAGGAACCGCAAGGCTGGATCTGAATGTAAAGACTCACAGTTTCATAAGAGATGAAAACCGGAAGTGTTAATCCCATGTGGTCAACAGCAGACACCAGCAGGGTAAAGTTAGCTGCCAGGATGCCAGACTGTCACTCAATTCACCCCCTTCCTCAGATCCTCCTTCCTTAACTCGTGCCTGTCCCATCAGACCCACAGCCTATGATTCCACCTGAGAAACTCCCAGAATCAGCCTACCTGTCCATCTTCACTGTTTCTCACCAAATCCCATCCTCTCACCAGGACATCCTACCTGGCCTTCCGGTCATCAGTTGATACTCACCCACCTGCCTGTGCTGCCCTCTTCCTTAGTCTAGAGCCTCCTCACCATGGAAACCAGATGGAGCCTCACATCAGAGGAGACAGACAGGAGGAAGAGGAGGAGGAGGCACCCACGTCCTCCTCCCGCCCACAGCCTCGTGAAAGCTTTGGTGGCCAAAAGCAGTATTGCCAAATGTAGCCAGATTTAATCTGCATTGGACCCAGCATTATAAAATTTGATCCAAACTCATCAAATCAGATTCCACCTGCATATTCAGATAACAGACTTCACCTGTAAAATCTGACAGGCTACGCATTGGGTCAGCCGTCTCAGTTGGAGCTGAGCAGTGACCAGTGACGGTGGCTGTGGGAATTCGCCATCTTGCTGTTCAGCCCCCTTTCCTGCTTCCTCACTCCAGCCAGCCTCATGCCTGGTCCCTAGGGAGGATACAACTCAGCCTGTTACTGTACACAAAAGACCCTGTGAGATCTGGCCCCTCCGCCCCACCGTAGCCTCTGTTCCCACCTTCCTTAGGCTGCATCTTTTCTTCCCCTGCTAATGGGAGCTGACTCACAGAGAAATTGTTTCAGACCTGAGCCTCACCACCACCCCAGCGCCACGGCTGCTGGAGTCATTTTAATCAAAGTGGACACGCTCCATTCAGACAGGTCTTCCCTTGACTCAATAAATCTCTCCTCAAATTGCTAATGAAGTTGAACTTGCCCTAGACAGTGCACTTCAGGTTTGAGCATCGACTGCCGAGGCTCTCTATTTGGTGCTCAGGAGTATCCCACTCCGCTCAGACTCTAAGGAGCTGCTGACCCAAGGACACTCCTCATTCATCCCCCACCCCAGAGCCCTCACCTGAGGCTGGAAGTGGGCTGGAGGGTAAGGGGCCACAGAAGATGGTCTTGATCTCCTGAGGCAAGAACCCACGATTGCCAAGTTCTGTACCTGGGAGAATATTATTAGGAATTACAGAGGAAAGTTTTGCCCTATGGACATTTTAAATTATGTGTATTTTTTTCAGACTTTATTAAATATGAAAGATAGAAAGAACTAGTTTTGCCCCAATTTTCAAAATGTGATGCCATTTAATGAAATGATAGTTTTGAGGAACTAGGTTAAATAAGAACAGGTGTGGCGGTCATGGGCAGGTGCTGTGGTGGTGGTACTCCATGGTATGTCTACAACGGCCATGGTGTGATGCTGATGCTGAGGATGCGGGCTGAGTTTGGGTAGGGAGTATTTCTGGGTCAGAGATGTTTATCCTAACAGAAACCAAATCCTTTTAATATAGATGATAAATTTTTGTGGAGTTATAATTTAATACTCTGAAAATTTCAGTGATGTATCATCAATGATATTAATATCTCAAACCTATTAAGTTCCTATAACTGCTATAAAGAAAATTACACCAAATAAAAAAAAAAAAAGCCACCCATAGTCTTAGATAGCCCACATACAGAGAGACAAAACGCATAGAAACACACAAGCACACACACTCCCCATGACTGTTTTCCATGATATACATACTTAATTATTATACATAATAATTGTTTCACTCCCTGGTAATTAGTTACAAATAAAAGTTCCTGAAATAAATTATTGAGTTAGGTTTATTTTTATAAAACTTGGTAAAAAGTATAGTTTTTCTGTTTGTTCCTTTTGTATCAAAGTTCTTGGACATGGTAGTCTACTTGATGTTATTAGCCAGTCTTTTTTTTTCTTTCTTGATAACAAAGTATCCTTCTTCTGTGAGAGGTTTTTAAAACTACAGTTCCCAGCCTCCTTTGCAGCTAAGACTAGCCACTTAACAGACTCCTGGCCTATGAGATGTCAGCAGTCACTGGCCAATCACTGGGCGGGGCTTCCCAACAGCTCTGAAAAGGTGGAGGTGGGGTAGTGTGCAGGATTGCAGAGTCTCTGATCCTTTTTGTGTCTCTCCCTTCCTGCAAGCTAGGTGCTGTGTGACTCAGAGAAAAGCCACAAGTCTGGCCTTATTACCCACACCACAGCAACGCTGGCAGCCACCTACTTCTGGATTTCCCATTGGATAGAAAAAATAAATCTTAGCTGCTTGAATTTAGGTTTTCCATTTTAGGCAGGTAAACTGCTTTGAACAACTAAAGAAGGAAAAAGAAACATCTTTTCCTTGTTGACTTGTCCATTAAAAATCATAGAAAATACTACTTAAGGAACAATTGTAAATAATATTATTTTATCCACAGTGTCTCAAAATTCTTAATGATCTATTTCACCATTTTCTGTCTGTTGGGCCAAATACAGTCCAACATGAAAATTATCAGCTATCCGTGCAAAAATAGTGACATGGAACCCTCAAATCTGCAACCATCTGCAACATTCAAACCCAGATTTTTATTTCCATTTTGGCTGAAAGCAAGACGTTCCTTTCAGGAGTGGGAGGCCCTCAGTTTCCCACTTTGTATGACTCAACCTAAATGCATCTCCATTGACATTCTGGATTTTTCTGTAATCTTCTTTCCTTAATACATTCAAGATATCTCCACAAATCACTACCAGTTTATAATAGCATTACTGTTTGGGGGCTAAATCAGGGATGCAGCACTGGCCATAGCCCTGTGTCTATGGATTATCTGAATAATTGCTTCAATTCCCCACTTGTTTTTGAGTGGGTGTAGCCCTGACCTCTGGGCATGGCTGCACATTACTCACAGTCAAACCGAGAGTTTCAATGCTAAATGTGACAATGTGCGCTATATCTGTTTTCTCTCTAGCGGATTATTCAAATACCATCTAGTTGAAGTCAAGTTGTCCCAGAGCCACTGAATCTCTGCCCCAAAGTCCCTGTTGCAGCCCCCGAAGAGCCTCCCTGGCGGTGCTGTAATCTCTTTCTCCGTGAATATGCGATGACTGCACGTTTCTGCCCAGTTCTTTTCTTCTGCCTCATGTCCCCTGGAGACCCCAGGGCCTCCTTATAAGAGCCATGTGTGTCTTATCTCTTCCAGAGCAGTTGCTAAAACCAGAGAGCAGGCTGGAAAACATTTCCCCCAAGTATACTGCTTCTCATCATTTCTTTCTGACACCTCCAGATAACTTGTTAGCATATTGTCTTTCCCTATTCAGTACAGCCCTGCTGGGTGTTTGGGGACTTCATGACATCACCCGGGAATGTATAATTAGAAACAAAAATGCCAAATCTGTAACACCAGGAGACAATTAAAGAAATTTTGAAAGTGGTTAGTGAAACGCCCAAGAAAGAGACCTCTTCTGTCCAGGCAGAAACTCAGCCCACATTCACGATGCTACCAGGAAAGCCCAGGAAGTAAGTTGGGAATGACCTTTCCTACTGCCAATGAAAGAGCCGCAGGTGAGGATTGTGACTCAAGATCCCGGGCCAGCCTTGGACACTGCACAAGAAATGTCACTGGGCTCTTGGTGCTCCCAAAGGGAAATTGTGCTCCTCGAAGTTCCTGCACGTCTCTGAGAAAGGGTCTGAATTCCCACCACTGTGGAGTGGAGCCCAGCGCCTTTTGCTTATTGAGTTTTTATTCACTCAGTAAGTGGTATTGAGGGCTCCCCCAGCAAGCTCTGCCTGGGGCCTCCACCATTGTGCTGAGGCTTCTGTTCAGTTCCCGGGGATAAAATGGCTGGAGCACTGCTGTCCAACACCTGAGCCAGGAGCCACCGGACACATGTAACTATTCAAATACAAATTCAGATAAACAAAAACAAAGCAAAAATTTTGTTTCTTCAGTTGCATAAGCCTCTTTTCAAGCACTGAACAGCCACTCGTGGGTGGTGGTTACGTCTTGGACAGGAGAAACAGAACGTTCTTATCCTGGGAAGTCCTCTGTACAGTGCTGGACTGGACAGTCTGATTTGGGGGGACACTCCTGCTGCATCATCCACTCTCAAAATGTCCCGTATGTTCCACTGTCTCTACCCACTGAGCCACGGTCTTTGCCAAGACTTCCCTGAGACCCCAAGCCCTTTGTCTTGCTGAAAAAGTTGGGGGTGGTCTGCGGTTTCCTGCCTATTTCCTGATTCCCACCTGTCAAATCCAACCATTCAGCACAGATGGGAAAACAATCCAGGTGAACCCAAAGCGACCGATTGCCGTGTCAGCACTTTCGGTTTCGTTCTTCACACACCCGGACTTGCCCAAAACGGCTGGGCTGGGCCCGCAGCCAGGAAGGATGCGGGATCCGGCAGGGGCCTGGCGATCCGCCGCCGGGTCCAACCTCGTGTGTCCCCAGCAGAGGGCAGCTGCGCTTAAGATTCCCGGCCGGGAACGTGCACACCATCGCTCGGGGGTTTTTCTTTCTTCCAGGGACACTTTTTGTGTGAGCTGCTATCCTAGGTGCCAGAAAATACTGGTCACCTGGGGACCAGCCGTGAAGCGCTGTTAACCTCAGGTCCCGGGAAGCCCAGGGGGCGGCGCTGGGGCGCAGCGGCGGGGCGGCGCCGGCGACAAGGACGACACCATTTTGCAGAACTCTTAGGAAGGGGTCGGGGTTGCGCTCCCGCCGCTGCGCCGCGACTGCCCGCTGCGCTCGCTGGCGAGGCGGAGCGCGCACCGGACAGAGGGCTCTCCGCGCGGGGTCCGAACCGCCTCGCGTCTCCCCTGCTGCCTGGCGACAAAATGGTGGTGACTGGAAAGGGGGTGGTGCCGAGACGCAGTGCGACTTGCTTGGGTTGCCCCCTCCCCAGCTCCACGCCCCCGGGAGCCCCTCTCTCCCTGGCCCCTCTCCCCTCGCGTGGTTTCTGCAGCCCCTGGCTCCTGGTCCCCGTAGGCTCAGTCCCAACGCAGGTGACCGCCGCCCGCTCGCGCTCCTGTGGGCTAACCCATCGCCAAGCAGCTGGTGGCTAGTTCTTACGCACCCGGGAAGTTCAGAGCCGGGTGGTTTTGTTTGTGCGTCTTGGTGCACTGGACATATTTATGAGATTGAAAAGTTCCTTTCTAAGTGGATGTTAACTCCTCCTCTTAAGATGCCCGGGACACTTCCCGAAGGGACTTCTACATGGAAGATGTCCAGTGTTGCAGCCTGGCGCCCGTGGGAAGAACCCTGCCTGTGTCTAATCCCACCGCCACAGTAGTGTGTGGAAGTGGGCAGTTGGTCTGACTGCAGCTGGCCTTTTCTTTTTCTGCAATAACCAGGCCTTCTTTAAGGAATAAATAACACCCTGCCTGCACTGATGTTTGGTGGAGCCAGATCTGCTCTACTGAACCCGGATTCCTCAGGACAGGGTTGGCCCTCACCTTTGACCTCTCTGTGAGGTTCTCAGTCCTCCTTTGTGCTACAGCATCTCTCTGTACTACTCCTGAGACTGTGGACAAAACACACTCAGTGCACCTCTATGGCACTCTTGCCAGGCACCCAGTGCACACCTAACCACCTCCACCTCACATCCCAGCACCCAGGCAGCCCTGATTTATGCCTAAGCGTTAACCACACCTCATGCGCTCTCCACCCTGTCCTCGTTGGAGTAAGTTATAAGGTCACCCTACAGAACACCTAACATGAGGCCTGGGGAAGTTTAGGCAGAGGTGAGAGATAGAGTAGAGGAACCATGGGAGACCAGACTGACAGACAGATAGAGGTGGACAGATACATGGTTGGTAGGTAGATAGTAGATAGATGCATGGGTGCTGGATAGAAAGATACAAGGATAGGTCAATGCATGAATGGCAGGTAGATAAATGGTTGGATAAATATTTGCATGGAAGGTTAGATACATGAGTGGACAGACAGGCAAATGTATAGATACACACATGCATAGAGGGGTGGACAGATAGGCACATGGATGGATAGACTGACCAGATAGATAAATAGGTAAATACAAATGTACATACATGTATGAATAGGTAGATAGACAGGTAGATAGATATAGATAACAGATACATTGGTAGGAAGAAAGAAAGATGGCAAATTGATACATAGTTAAAAAAGAGGACAGATAGATAGGAGCATGGGTATCCAGATAAGATAACCTGGAAGTTAAGAGAGGGCCAGCTGGGAGCCATTCCTGCTGAGGATGCTGAGCTGATGACCAGGAGCCTGAGTCTGGCCCGGGTGCTGTCCAAAGGGGGTTTCTCAACTCACCACGAGTTACCGTTAGGTCTAAGCCAAGAAGGGGTTGTCCTTCCTGACACTAAAGAAAGAGAACACCTGCAAGAAGGCACTCGAGCTTGGCGTACAAAGTTGTAGTCATTTCAAATAATGTAATTAAATACTGTGAATTGATTTTCTTTTCTTTTTAATTTCATTTGTGGCTGGGGAGAGGACCCCCTCGTCTTTACAATACATGCAGACCTCTCAGGTGGCCTTGCAAATGGGAAGGATCTCATCTACCACTGACAGACGATGACACATGTGTAGAACCAATGTCCCAGCGGGGCAGCAGGTGAGGGCTCGGGAGGGGACACAGGCGAAGGGGCCACGTCTCCTGCCTAAGGCCGGGCAGGACTTGGAACACAGCACAGTGAGTGCACAAGGCCACTTTTCAAGTAAAACCCCAGCCTCCCGCCATGTCCTGCTCACTTGTGCCCCAAGCAGAGAAGACCTTGCCACTGTCAAAGATGGAACAGTCCACTTTATAAATACCCCTGCCTCTGCTTTACCAGCCTCCCCAAAGTCTTTCCAAATGTTATGCAGGCTCCTAAATATGATATCAGTCTTGCACGCTGTGAAGGCCACACCAGGCTATAGTCTTACCTGCTTCTTTTTTTTTTTAATTTTAATTTTACAGACTGCATTTTGATCCATTGTACACAAATGCAGTACATCATTTTGTTTCTATGGTTGTGCACCATGTAGATTCACACCGTTCGTGTCCTCGTACATGCCCACAGGTAATGACGTCTGTCTCAGTTCACCACCTTTCCTCCCCTACAGGCTCCTGCTCCATTTCCCTCTACACCATCCAAAGTTCCCCCATTCTTCTCTCCCCCCAACTCTCCCACCCCCACTATATATCATCATCCACTTGTCAGAGAAAACATTCGGCTTTTGGTTTGGGGGAGTGGCTTCTTTCTCTTCGCATGATATTCTCCAGCTCTAGCCATGTACCTGCAATGTCTTACCTGCTTCTTACAGCAGCAGCTGCTGCTCTCATACCTTCACAGCGTACCTCAAACCCAGCTGCTCCTCCTCACCGCACTGCTGTTCCCAGTCTACGCTCACCATACCTCTCTGGTCACAACCTGCTGGAGCCTCCTCTCTCGACTGCTTTAGGTAACCGATTCACCCCAGTGTCTGGGACTGTCCTGGTTTATTACTGAAAGGGCTCTGTAGCAGGTTCCAGGCACATCAGGGTGATGGGTCCATTCAGCATCCCTGCCTGCCCTCATCCTTAGGACCCACTGGGTGGAGCAGGATTGGTGTTTTTTAAAAACATCAAGTGCATTGCCTCCTCCCGCTTACAGTCCCCCTGTGGCTCCTCATCGTCCTTCCTCCCAAACTGAAACTCTTTCCCTTGATGACAAGGACATTGAAGACGAGGTCTTTGAAGACATGGGCCCTGGCCAAAACAGAGGCAAGGAATGGCCCAGAGCAGCAGAGTGTGTTGGGCACTTCTTCCTACAAGGACCACGGCCACATGAGAAGGGAAAGCGCCCTCTCTCTCTCTCTCTCTCTCTCTCTCTCAATTTTAAATGCCCCTTTACTTGACCTGTGTTAGGTTCTTGACTCACTTTTTAAAGGAAAAGAAAATAAGTTTAAAGTAAATTGAAGAAGAAAAACTCTTTCCAGTGAAGTGACGTCATCTTTAAGAGGCAGCCAATCCCGTGTCAGTGATTCTCAAATTTAAGTATACAGAAGAATCACCTGGAGAGTTTAACCTCCTGAGCCTCAGATCTATAAAACATCTACAAAATGAAGATGCTTGCAAGAGCTACTTCCTAGACTTAGAGTAAAAATTTTAAAAAGTTTTAAATATGTTTTAGACAAGAATCTTTGGGTTATAATTGACAGAAACCTCAATTCAAACTGACTTGAGTAAATAGGAATTTATTGACTTGTAATTTAAAGATACAGGACTGATAGCTTCAGGCATGGATGGATCCAGGGACTCAAACCGTGTCCCCCAGGGTTCATCTTTGTCTGCTTTCTTCTTTGCTGGTTTCACCCTTGGGTAGGTGCCTTCTCTGTAGTAGCCCTTGGCAATTTCACATTTATATCCTCTCAGTTTTAAACCCCAAACGAGAGAGAACTCTCTTTTGCCAATCATCTCAGTGAAAGTCCTGGGTATGAGTCTGATCAATTTGCCAAGCCTGGGAATCCCTGTCTGCCCCTAAAGTCCGGAGAGCAGGTCAGTGCCTCTAAAACCTCGCGAGCTGAAAGTGGAGGTGGCGGACAGCCCAAGGGAAGTCACAGGGAAAATGGATGCTGCAAAGACAAAACCTACAGACTCCCGTGACTCACGGCTGCTCCAGCAAGTGCCCACTGTGCGCCAGCCACCCAGGGAGCACTCCACCGGGGAGTGAGGATGGAGCCCAGCATGGTGGTGCGCTGGTGCTGTTCCCGGGAGGGTCCCACTGGCCCAGCACGCACGGCTCCTCCTGCCGAGCCCTGTCTCAGAGTCCCCGTCCAGTGGGTTCGGATGGGTCTGTGCAGCACGGGGTGTTAGAAACACCCAGCAGGACTTGATGCCTGCCAGGGCCAGAGGCCAGAGCCTTATGCCCATGCACACGTCAGCCATCAGACCTCCTCACCAGGCGGCAAGGCCTTGAAAACCCAAGAAATCAGCGGGAGGCTCAGCGGAGTTTAAGCGCAGTTCGAAAATCTCTCCAGGTCATTTCTTGCAGTGACCCACTCTGTGCTAAAACGGGACGTTGAAGAAAACTGAAAACCACGAAGTGGAACTGAATCTGTGTCCTCTGCGTGTTGTGTGCACGCATGTGTTGTGTGTATTGTGTGCACGCATGTGTTGTGTGTGTGTGTGTGCACGCATGTGTTGTGTGTATTGTGTGCACGCATGTGTTGTGTGTATTGTGTGCACGCATGTGTTGTGTGTGTGTGTGTGCACGCATGTGTTGTGTGTATTGTGTGCACGCATGTGTTGTGTGTGTGTGTGTGCTGAGAGGTAGGATGTTGCAGGGGTGTTTGTGTGTGTGCTTGTAGAGCATGCTGGGAGTGTGCTGTGTGTTTCAGTGGTGCTGTTTGTGTGTCCGTGCCGGGCATGTTGTGGTGTGTGTGTGTGTGTGTGGTGTGTGCCTGGGAGTACACCCTCACTTTTGGCTGTGGGTCCTCAGGTCAGCAACGCAGATGACCCAGGATCTGCACTGCTATTGAGTCCCACCCCGACTTCCTGTCTCTGCAACTTTCTCCCTCCCCTCCCCCGCTCCAGCTCAGGCACCAATGCTGGGCAAAGGTCTGGGGGTGCCTAATGTCGCCAGTGACAGACAGATGGGTGTCACGAGCCTCCAGATGCAACACGCTGAGATGCATCCGGTACCCTGTATGCAAGTCTTCCAGCCAAGAACTCAGAGACGGTACCTAATCACAAAGGCAGGTCAGACAAACGGGTGGGGCGGAGAAGGGGAGCAGCCAGACTGTCCAAAACGCGACTGTCCTGGAGGACAGAAAGCTCCAGCTTCCGACTCCAGAGGCACATCGGACACGTGGCCACTACAACAGGAGCTCCCGGGAAGGAGAGGCTGTGCGGTGATCTCTGTATATTTCTTTCTGTCTTTGTGACTTTTTTGGCAACTTTGGCCTTATTTTCAGATAAGAAGTATTTTAAAAGCTGGGGAAAGAGTATAAACAGCAAACAGAGGTCCACTCAGTTGAAATGTGGAAAGTCAGCGAGCGCGTCCTGACGCAGCAGCATTAGAAGTGCCAAACGCGCCCGCCACACCACAGCTCCATCTTCGTGGTGGCAAAACTAAGGGTTCCCATTTGCATCCGAGACAGTGCAATAGCCATGTTTTGAGCATGTTCATGAATTACCCCAGGTCAGGGGCTCTCTGGAAGCTTCCAGATGGTGCAACCAGACTCCAGTGTCTTTCCGGGACTTCAGAAGTTTCTGAAATCCAGGCCAAGCCTTCGCCTGGGCCTCTGAGCTACACTGAAGCACTGAATTGACTGCATAACACACACCCCTCCGAGGCAGACTGGCTTACGTCACGACCCCTCGGTGAGCCTGTAGATGCTGTATGCTGACCTTTAGAATAAAGCCCAAGCTTTACCCGAGCCCTGCAGCCTGGAGCCCAGTGCATCTGTGGGACTCCGCCTGGAAGACTCCTGTCCTTGTGGCCTTCCTGTCCCAGAACCCACCAAGCCCTGCGGTGCCCCAGAGCCTCCCTCTGCACCTGTGGTCTCCCTGAAAGTGCTGCCCCAGGCTTCCATGGGCTGCCTGTCTCCTCCCTCCGGTCTGCTGGGCTGTCTCCCTCTCTGTTTTGTCCACAAAAAAATGACAATTAAGTGGAATTTTTTATTTCTTCCACACAAATATAGCTCCCTCGGGGCAGGAGCCAGGCTGAGCAGCTCCCGGCCGTGGAACTCAGTGCTGTGTGGCTCAAGCAGCCCTGCCTGCCCTGGGCGGAGGCTCCACTGATCTCCTCGGCACGTGCCCTCCTGACCACTCATCTGCCCTTTCTTTACTTGGCCTGTCTTCATGGAGCTGATTACTGTCTGGCCACACACACAGAGAGTGCTTATCTGACAAATATAACATACATGTAAACATATATTCTGATCGCCTTTCCAACCCCGCCCACTGCACCCCTGGGAAACTTCCATGGGGCCAAGAGTCTAAACAATTTTATCACCACTGTGTTCCAGCACCCAAAGTCGAGGCTGGCACATAGACATGCTCCATATTTCCTTAATGAATCACTGAATAAATGAGCCAAGCTGAACACATAGCCGGCATTCCATAAATGTTATGGAATGAAGAACAAAGATCAGAAGATTTTTAATAACTACCTGAGTTCAAGGTCTGGTATAAATCTGCAGGGGACAAGAATGTCTGTCACTAGCACAAGGAGAGATACACAGATCAATGGAACATCCACAAATACACTCACACAAATACAGTCGATCGATTTTATAAAAAGGCACCAAGTTAATTTAATAAAAATGGTCAATGGAGTCTTTTCAACAAATGATGCTGTAAAAGTTGGAAATTCATCTGCAAAAATAACGAAACTCAATCCTTAAAGTACAACATTAACTTGAAATGGATCATAGAGCTAACGGGCCTAAATGTGGAAGGTAAATTTATAAACTCCTTAAAAGAAACCACTGGAGAAAAATCTCTCTGAACTTAGATCAGGCATCTATTTCTTAAAACACAAGATTCTTTTTAACCACAAAAATGGAAGGTTGGTCCCCATAAAAATTAAAACCTTCATCTTCAAAAGGCACTATTAAGGGCTGGGGTTGTGGCTCAGTGGTAGATCATTTGCCTGGCATATATGAGGCACTGGGTTTGATTCTCAGCACCACATGTAAATAAGTGAATAAAATAATGGTCCATCAACATCTAAAAAATTTTCCAAAAAAATACATTTAAAAAAAAGGCACTATTAAGAGATGCTAGCAATGACTTCCTTAACAAGACCCCCGAAGCACAAGAAATAAACCAAGAATCAGTAAGTGGGATGTCATCAAACTAAAAAACTTCTGCATAGCAAAGGAAATAATTAAGAGCATGAAGAGAGTGTCTACAGAATGGGAGAAAATTTTGGCCATCAACCCCTCCAATAGGGCATTAATATCCAGAATATCCAAAGAACTCAAAAAACTTAACACCAAAAAGACAAGTTAATCAATAAATGGACAAGAGAACTAAACAAACTTCTTAGAAGAAGAAACACAAATGACCAACAAATGTATGAAAAAATGTTCAACATCTCCAGCAATAGAGGAAATGGTTTTTTAAATTTTTAAAATTTGTTCTTTTTAGTTACACATGACAGTGGACTGTATTTTGACATATTATACACACACGGACGATAACTACTCATTTCTGTGGTTGTGCACAAAGTGGAGTTACACTGGTCGTGTACTCATACAGGAACATAGGAAAGTTATGTCCAATTCTTTCTCTTTCCTGTTCCCATCTTCCCTCCCTTTCCTTCACTACCCTTTGTCTAATCCAATGAACTACTATCCCCGCCCCCTTATTGTGGGTTAGCATCCACATATCAGAGAGACATTCAGCCTTTAGTTTTGGGGGATTGGCTTATTTCACTTAGCATTATAGTCTTCAGTTCCATCCATTTACTAGCAAATACTGTAATTCCATTCTTCTTTATGGCTGAGTAATATTCCATTGTGTATATATACCACATTTTCTTTATCCATTCATCTGTTGAAAGGTACCTAGATTGGTTCCATAACTTAGCTATTATGAATTGAGTTGTTATAAACATTGATGTGACTGCGTCACTGTAGTATGCTGATTTTAAGTCCTTTGGGAATATGCTGAGGAGTGGCATAACTGGGTCAAATGATGGTTGCGTTCCAACTTGTCTGAGGAATCTCCATACTGCTTTCCAGAGGGGTTACATCAATCTACGAGTGGACCTTTTCCCCCACATCCTCACCAATATTTATTGTTGCTTGTGTTCCTGATAATTGCCATTCTGACTGAACTGAGATAAAATCTCAGTATAGTTTTAATTTACATTTCTCTAATTGCTAGAAATGTTGAACATGTTTTCATATATTTGTTGACAGATCATATTTCTTCTGGGAAGTGTCTGCTCGGTTCTTTTGCCCATTTATTGATTGGGTTATTTGGGTTTCTTGGTGTTAAATTTTTTTAGTTCTTTATATATCCTGAAGATTAATACTCTATTTGAGGTGCAGGTGGCAAAGATTTTCTCCCATTCTGTAGGCTCTTTCTTCACATTCTTGTTTCCTTTTCTGTAAAGAAGCTTTTTAGTTTGACACCATTCCATTTATTGATTCTTGATTTCACTTCTTGCTTAAGGAGTCTGGTGGAGGAATTCAGTTCCTAAGTCAACAAGATGGAGAGCTGAGCCTATTTTTTCTTCTAGTAGGTTCAGGATCTATGGTCTAATACCTAGGTTCTTGATCCACTTTGAGTTGAGTTTTGTGCAGGGTGAGAGATAGGAGTTTAATCTTATTTTGTTACGTATGGATTTCCAGTTTTCCCAGCACCATTTGTTGACAAGGCTATGTTTTCTCCAATGTATGTTTATAGCATCTTTGTCTAGGCAGAGATAACTGTTTGTATGTGAGTTTGTCTCTGTGTCTCCTATTCTGTACCATTGGTCTACGTGTCTGTTTGGATGCCCATACCATGCTGTAGCTCTGTCTGTAGTATAATTTAAGGTTTGGTATGTTGTGATGCCTCCTACTTCACTTTTCTTGCTGAGGATTGCTTTGGTTATTCTGGGCCTCTTATTTTTTTCACACGAATTTCATGGCTACTTTTTCTATGTCTATGGAGAACCCCGTTGGAATTTTAACAGGAATTGCATTAAATCTGTGTAGTACTTTTGGTAGTGTGGCCATTTTGACAATATTAATTCTGCCTATTCAAAAACATGGGAGATCATTCCATCTTATAAGGTCTTCTTCAATTTATTTCTTCAGTGTTCTGTAGTTTTCATTGTAGAGTTCTTTCCCTCTTTCGTTAGATTTATTTCCAATTTTTTGAAGCTTTTATGAATTGAATAGTGTTTCTAATTTCTCTTTCAGAAGATTCATCACTATGTATAGGAATACGATTGATTTAAGGGTTTTACTTTTTATATTCTGCTACTTTGCTAAATTCATTTATGAGTTCTAGAAGTTTTCTGGTGGGGTTTTTTGGGTCTCCTAAATAAAGAATCATGGAGTTGGCAAAGGGGGATAGTTTGGGTTCTTCTTTTCCTATTCTTATCCCTTTAATTTCTTTCTTCTGTCTAATTGCTCTGGCTAATGTTTCCAGGATTATACTGAATAGAAGTAGTGAAAGAGGGCATCCTTGTCTTGTTCAAGTTTTTAGAGGGAACGCTTTCAATTTTTCTCCATTTAGAATGATGTTGACTTTGGGTTTAACATATACAGCTTTTATAATGTTGAGGTATGTTCCTACTATCCCTAGTTTTTCTAGTGTTTTGAACATAAATGAATGCTGTATTTTGTCAAACGCTTTTACTGCATCTACTAAGATAATTGTGTGATGCTTGTCTTTAAGTCTATTGATGTAACAAATTATGTTCATTGATTTCTGTATGTTGAACAAAACTTGCATTGCAATCAGGGAAATGTTAATCAAAAGTACACTAAGATTTCATCTCATTCCACTCAGAATGGCAATGATCAAGATTGCAAATAATAATAAATACTGGTGAGATTGTGGGGAGAAAGGAACATGTGTACATTGTTGGTGGAAACCGCAGATTGGTACAACCACTCTGGAAAGCAGTATGGAGATTCTTTTAAAAACTAGAGTTGGAGACATCTTATGCCCCAGCTAACCACTCCTTAGTATTTCCCAAAAGATTTAAAATTGGCATACAACAGTGATACAGTCACCTCAGTGTTTATAGCAGCACAATTTACAATAGCTAAATTATGGAATCAACCCAGGTGCCCATCGATAGATGAATAAATTAAGAAATTGTGTTATATTTGTATAAAGGAGTTCTACTCAGCCATAAAAAGACTGAAACTGTGGTATTTGCAGGTTAATGAATGGAAATGGAGAATATTATGTAAGTGAAATAAGCCAAGCTCAGAAAGTCAAAAGTCAAATGTTTTCTCTCTTATGCAGAAGCTAGAGGAAAATAAAGGAAAAGGGGAGAGAGGGGTTGGATAACATAAAGGGAAGATCGGTCATGTAGAAGGAGACGGAGAGGCGGAGTGGAGGGGTGGGTGGGGGAGGCCATGCAGAATGAATTCTTAGAAGAACATGTTGTGTGCAGACGCACACGTGCCACAGGGAACTCCACCCTTATGCCAGGTAGAAAGAACCAATCACATATAATAACAGACGAGCGAAGGGAAGTCTAGTAGAGGAGAGGAAGGAGAGTGGGAAGGGAGGCAGGAGGACGGAAAGGGGGAAGGAGACGGGGGATCAGGAGCTGAAATCGAATTCCCTGCATGCAGGAGTTCGTCGGGATGAACCAACTATTGTGTATCACTATAAAGCTCTAATATTTTAAGAAGGCACTGTTAAGAAAATGAAAAGGCAAACCATGGATTAGAGAAAATACTTGTCAATCAAAAGACTTTGCATGAAATACCTATAAAGAATTCCTTACAATGCAATAAGAAGACAGTTTTGGGGGGTACCAGGGGTCCTTAACTACTGAATTACATCCCCAGCCCTTTTTATTTTTTATTTTAAGACTAGGTCCTGCTTAGTTGCTTAGGGTCTCACTAAATTCCTGAGTCTGGCCTCAAGTTTGCAATCCTCCTGCCTCAGCCTCCCAAGTTGCTGGGATTACAGGTGTGCACCACCACGCCTAGCAAGAAGACAATTTTTTAATGGGCAAAACACTCGAACAGACCGTCCTATGAAAGCAGTTATTAGGATACCAAATAAGTATATGCACCCACTTCTAGTCATTGGGGAAATGCAAATTAAAACCCACAATGAGTTATTTGCATACACACTCTAGAATAGCTCATTTTTAAGAGGTTGGTAATACCGGACATTGGTGAAGACCTGGAACAACTGGAAACTTTCATTCCGTGCTGGTGGGAATGCAACATGACCCGGACACTTTGTCAAACAGTTTGGTGTCTCCTAAAGAGAAATATACATTTAGCATATGACCCAGCAAGCCCACTCCCAGGTATTATCCAGGGGGGAAAATATGTCCACATGAAAATTTTTTCTCAAACATTCACAGCAGTTTTATTCACAGTGAATGACTAAAAAGAGCCCAAATGTCCCTGGACAGATGAGTGGCTAGCTAAACCATGGCGCAGCTCCAGGGCCTGAAGGCCTGCCTGAGACCAAGAACCCGCAGGCACGTCGGGAGCAGCCTGCTCTGTGGGAGGAGGCTATGATCCGCAAGGAATCTAGAAAAGACAAATGCTAAGGCCAGAGAGCGAGCCAGGGTGCCTTGCTGTGGGGACAGTCAAGGGCGCATCAGAACTCAGGACGGACGCTGGCACAGCACCGTGAGTGTGGTTGCAGTCAGGGGGTGCGGGCGCGCAGGGTGTCCGACGCGATGTTCCTTCGTTTTACTCCTCCAGGAAAACCCAGCCGCTCAGCAGCTGGTGCCTGTCTCAGCTGACGTTCTTGCTAAGTGTCTGGGTCACCTCACCCGCCGTGGCACTGCCAGAGGACATGTCACGATGAAGAACACCCAGGCCGTGACGAAACCACTTACCTGACTCACAGTGAGGTGTCATGACCTGCCCGCCTCATGGGCGCGTGAGGGGAGGGGAGGAGGTCACCTACAGAAAGGATGACTGACTAATATCGGCCGATGCTCCATAAATATTAGCAAGCCCTCTCCTGATTTTGGACGGGGCCTTTATTCCTGTGCCGGTCTGTTCCAAGCGCTCTAGTGATCCTAGTCCCTTCCTCCCTACACAACAGAGCTTCTTCTTAGTCCCTTCCTACAGATGAAGAGGTTGAGGGTCAGAGAGGAGGTGGACTCCAGGCCACACGGCAGGCAAAGGTGAGAGTGGAGATTCCATCCCGGACCTGCCTGCTCACAGGTGCTCCTGGGATGTCTTCTCCCAGTCTTGACTCACCACAGAGTCACTTCCTGTATCCTTTAGTCCTTCAGTGGCCCCTCTGCTCACGGGTCCTCCAGCCCCTCTGTGGAACACCCCTCATTAGTGTCTTGAAGCGCGAGGGAACCACCAAGGCCAGAGGCCTCTGCCGACCATGCTGTTGCCTTTCTTGCTCTGTCGTCTCTGCAGCACTTACCCTCTGACTGTGCAGAGCTGATACTTCTGCTGATGATCAACATACACCCGGACACCCGCTTCCTGTCCTGGGTCTCACCTGTGCATAGGATGTAAGTTCCTGCACTAGGGTCTGGATTGGTGTAGGGTGGGTTCATCTCTGTACCCCTAATACCTGACCACTCAAATGCAACTGGTGAAATCACAAAGTTTTAGAAGGAAAACACAAGGCCTTTGTCCAGCAGGACCTTTTATAGAAGGGGAAATCCAGAGAGGGCGAGTGACTTCCCCAAATTCACACAGCAAGTTGGGGCAAAACCACAAAGCAAACATTGAATTCCCTTGGGGCCCCACCAAGTAAGTGATGGGTCCTTCTGACACATGGCCCTTCTCTTTCAGACCTAAGCAGAGAGGAGACATGAGACTCAATCTAATCACATCTTAAGGTTTAATTTTTTTTAATTTAATGTCATGGAGTGGGTGGCCTCTGGCCTAAGCCTCCCGTTGGTCTTCTGATGTCATCTCCTAAAGGATCACACACATTCACAGCAACGGAGCAGCTTCACACTGCACTGGGGCGAAGCCGAGGGGCCGTCTGCCCATGCTGGGACAGGACTTTAGAAGTCCTCCGCTCCTGCGCTCCGCACAGCCTCACCCCAGCGCACAGTAACGCGATGCCTGTGCGGGCAGTTGGCTTTTATTTTGTTCAGTTTGAACATTGAAGATACTCCCTAATGTTTGGTAACCCTTGTTTTGAAGTCTCTTCATTTTTATTTCTTGAGCTTCTGGGAGCCTCGTGAGTGGACCTGGCCCCAAACTCTCCAGTCTCCGCACCTGTTTGGTGTCTGCTTTCCAGGAGATGGTTCCCCACTGCCCTTGCTCCCTGGGGCTCCACCCTCGGGAGAGTGGGGAGAGGAATATGGGTCTGAGGCACAGGCTCCAGCAGGGCGTGATGTTATGCAATGGGCTTACAGAATTTTCCCTTGCCTCTCTAGACAGCTTGGCCCAGTCCCCGGTTGCACCCTGTTCTGTGGATGACTTGGCATGAAACATCTCTACGGCAAAGACACGTCCAAGGCCCAGGCCTCTGATGATGAAATCGCCACTCACTCAGTGGGCGGCCCTAGGAAGTGGTGCCTGGTTGTACCTGGGCTCCTGCATGACAGGGTGACATCCCACCTGCCAGAGCATTACCCAGAGGCTCATTAAGGCCGGATATTTAGGAGTGTGTGTTGTCATAACTCAAAATGTGGGTGAAGAGCCAACATAGAGGGAAAAGAACTATTAGCCAAGCAGTGACTCGGGAGAGAGCGTGCACCTTCTGTCATGAAGGAAAGGTGGTTAAAGGAACCCTTATGCTCACCACAGATCTCCACACCCAAGTGCTGACTGATCCCTGGTTAAGCCACAAATAGCTATTTGGATGCAACTGGAAGACCCTGGGCAAATTGAGATGGAAGGCCAGTGTCTCCCGTGGGTCCAACCTTGAGACGGGTGAGCCTAAGCACTAGATCCTGCATTAGTGGGTTTTTTCTGGTCAGTGACCAAAAGAAGTCTCTACCTTGGAGTCCGGATCAGAACGAGGGGGATGTGACAGAGGCACCACTTCAGTTGCAAGTGACGGCAACATCGCTTGGTCTGGGTGATAGGAAGGAGGGCTGGGGTGCAGTTCAGCCCAGCGCTGGCTTGGCACACGCGGTTCCGGGTCCCACCCCCAGGAATTTACCTCTTTGTCCAGCGCGAGTGTCCACCTTTACCACTCACTGTAGCGCAGCCAGATCTGGGGAGTGCACAGACCACCAGGACCGTGCCCCTCTTCACTTCTGGGCCCTCCTGTCCACGTTGGAGTGACTTCCAGGTAGGCGCTGCCATGTGAATGACAACCACCTGCTCGTCACCATCACTCTAACCAAATTCCCAGGCGGGCGTCTCCCTGGCTGCGGAGCGCAGGCCCCGCCCCGAGCCCCGACCCTCCGCCCGCCTTTCCTCCGCTTGCTGTCGCTCACCGGGGCACGCGGTCTTGGTGTCCGTTCCCTCGGGCCTCCTTGGGCCTCCCCGTGAGCGGTGCTTGCAGCACCGAGGTGACTGGGCCTCTGTCAGCAGTGCGCCCACGCTCGGGAGCAAGAGGCCTCGCCCTCCTCAGGGGAGAACAGCGCCCCGACGCCGCATGCGAGCCCTGGCCAGCGCCACCGTGTTGTTACTCGTCCCTCTGCCATCGCCTGTGGCCAAGCGTGAGATCGCAGAGCTGAGGGACGCTCGGCCCTGGTGGGCGGGACCAGAGAGAGAGCAGAGAGGCCTGAGTGGACTCCCAGCCCCTCTGTCGGGCCACTGGTGCCGGACAGCCAGCTTCACCTGGTGGGCGGAGGAGATCCCTGCCCAGCGTTTTGCCCCTGACGCTCTAAGGCTGGTGGGTGAGGGAGACTCTCCCCAGGAGGAGGCCGGTCACGTGGGGTGTCAATCGAGAGAGCTCTGAGCCAGGAGGGAAGTCAAAATGACCTTTACACTCTCCCTCTTCTTCCTGTAGAAGGAAATTTCCTGGCATGAAATTAATACATTCTTATTAATAAATGCTCCTTAATAAATCACGTGCAACAGACTGAATGTGCCACAAAGGTCCGTGTGTTAAAGGCCAGGGCGCCGGGTGGCACTACGGGAAGGTGATGGAGCCTTTAAAGGTGGGGCCTTAGGGGACGTCTTAAGGTCACTGGAGCTAAGCCCTTCAAGGGGATGGTAGGCTCCTTCCCCTCTCTCATTTTCTCTCTCTGTGTCTCTCTCTCTCTCTTCCCTGACCATGAGGTGGACCATTTTGCTCTGCCACGCCCGCCCCAACCATGATGTTCTGCCTCACCACAGGCCCAAACCAATGAGCCCAGTTGATCATGAACTGGAATCTCCCAAGCTATGAGACAAAATGAACCTCTTCTCTCTTCAAGTTCACTATCTCAGGCATTTTGTTACAGTGTCAGAGAACTGAGAAGCACATCTGTGTTAAAAGGAACAGCATTAACAGAATTTCTTGGCGCTTACCACAACACACACCGTAAGTTTATTTATGGCTTCCCACTTTTACTCCCACCCCTTTCCTCCTAGCCTTAAATTCTCTTCAGATAATAAATGAAATTGTTTTTAAAACAGAGCAAAGCACTTCACAAGATCTTGCTCGGTCTTTATTTTTTCAAAGTCTCCAATAGTCAGAATATCCATTTAAGTGTTAGGATTTTGATCCAAACTAAATTCCAGATGGAAACATCCTGAGCCGGATGAAGGACACACACCTGCCCTTGCTCAAACTGTGACCCAGCTCAAAGCACAGGATTAAAACCTGCTGTGGAATTGAACCCACAGACACACAGCTGAGGCTGCTCCTCTGCACTCCGCTCTCCTAGAAGGATCTGAACATTTCCATCTCTCATTTCCTCCAAATTGGCCCGGGAGTGTCCAGGGGAAGGTAGCCGTGAACAAGCATGCAATAAAAAATAATCAAATAAACGAGAGCAGTCATTTCCGGGATTAGATTCTTGTGATAGTAAAGAAATCAAATGGGATAAGAGGCAGGGAGAAGTCAGCTAAGCCCAAGGTGACCGTCCACATGCTTCCATTTCACTCCCCTGAGACTCATTGTGACTAACAATGACCCTTTTAGCTTTGGAACACAGAATGACTAATCTTTCTCTAGTCTGTCAGGGAGAACTGCCGCCGTACGTTGGTAAGAATTTCCATACGAAACGCACTTGGACGGATATTGTTTCAAGCCTGGACAAGGCTCGCACTGTTGCTCCGGTTCCAGTTATTTTAGCGAGGAAGGGGAATTTCCACTACTCCCCCAACTCGGCTTTGAGCACTCAGCTCTGAGTAACCACTTCCTCGTCATCTGTCAGGGCCCCAAGTTATTTCACAGAGAAAAAATAAAAATCCCTTGAACGTTAGGCACAGACTTCCTAGCCAGAAGAGCCACCCTAAGAATGCATGGGTTCATTCACGCAGAAGCTAAGCCGGGACCTCACGGTAGAGACAGCAACAGACTTGGTTCTGAAAGAAGGAATGAAGCAGGCCAGTGAGTTCCCGGGTGGGCTAGGACACTGAGAGTCATTCAGTGTTACCGTGGGTGATGACGGTGACGTCTCTCATGACAGCAAACTCCCCGCACACCAAGCATCAGCCCGCCCAGAACCACTACTGCACTGGTCTCATTTGCAAGTTCATTGTGCTGTATTTAAAATTTTTAAGAGTCATTAATGTATCTTAAGTAATAGGTCAGGTAGCCACAGATATGGCAAAAAGCCAAAGTAAAATGCAAGGGACAATTGAGAAATATTACCTAGACGATGCTGTTTCTCAAATACAACAAAACAACAACGGTAAATAAAATAAAATGATCATGGATCGAAACTGAGCCTTCAGCAGATTCGAGACACTATCCTGAATAATTCATAAGTATTAAGTCTGATCCTCAGAAAAACCCATGAATCGGGAAACTCTTCTGTTTTCCAGATAAGGAAGCTGAGACCGAGCGACTCTCGGTAGCTGGCTGAAGGTGGCTTGGCTGGAGCGGCAGATCTAGGACTTGGTCCCACTGCTGCTAAAGGTCAGAAGCCAGGCAGAAGTCACAGGGACACTCGCATAGGCCTGCCAGGCACAGCCCAGGATCCCAGCCACCTCACCTGGGCGATGCTACTCACACCTCCAGGCGAAGGAAACACCCACAGGCTAATGGAAAAGAAGCCACTTCCTGTGGCTGACAAATGCGAGCATTGCCAGTCTTGACTCAAAGTCCTCGCCGTCCCTGAACAACTTGGGGTGACAGGTGACGATTCATCTGTGCTGGCTCTGCCCTTCTCCCTGTTCCTACAAACTAGCTGAGAGCCTAAGTTTAGACCACGTGGGCTTTTATGGAACAAGCTGGGACTGGGCTCCGCGGCAGAAGCTGCCAGGTCCCCATCTCCCGGCCAGGAGAGCAGCTTCCCCGCTGCCTTGTCAGCCAACAGCTCCCAGCCACTCTTGTTAGCAGAACGGGAGCCGATCCACAGGGACAGCTGCAGCTGGCAGCTGACTGTGCAGGGGTGTGAGAGGCTGCAGGGTGGTGCAATACAGGGCAGAGGGTCGGGGACCGGGATGTGGCGCAGTGCAGGCCCCAAAGGGGACAGGCTGACCCTAGGCTATGGGTGAGGAAACCCCCTCACCCAGCCCCTTCAGCCCCTTCCCTGGGGGCCCGCCCTCCCTTCGTGACTGCCGCGGTCCCGTCCCAGTCCAGCTCTCGAACCTCGCCAGAGGCCACCCTCCGTGTGTCAGAGTGAAAGGTGCTGGAGACGTTGTGAGGTTCTGTTGCTTGTTTTCTGCCAGGCTGGACACGGACCCAGGGACGCACACGTGCTAAGCCCGCGCTCTATCACTGAGCGGTTCCCCCCAGCCCAAGACCGGAAGTCCAGGAGCGCCTGGTGACGGGAGAAGGAGTTACCAGACCCGAATTCAAGAGGGTAAGGACTACAGCAAGATGCACGTGCTCTCTTCCCCTCTCCCACGCTAGCGCTTCCGGAGCCTGGCTTGCGATGAACGCCGGTCAGGCGATGTTCTGCTTGATTTGAGAGCAGACCGTTGAGCACCTCCGCGAACCCCTGTTTACCAGAACGCTGGTGTCCAAAGCAGTCGATTGACTCGTCTCGGGTCACATGGCCATGACGCAGCTGCCCGATTCATTCTGCTGTCTTTCCTATTCCCATCCCCCCTCCCTTCCCCTCACTCCCCTTTGTCTAATCCAATGAACTTCTATTCTTCTTTCCCACCCGCCCCTTATTGTGTGTTAGTGTCCACAAATCAGAAGGAGTATTCAGCCTTTGTTTTGGGGGGATTGGCTTATTTCACTTAGCATCATAGTCTCCAGTTCCATCCATTTACCAGCAAATACCGCAATTTCATTCTTCTTTACAGTTGAGTAATATTCCATTGTGTGTATATATATATATATATATATATATACCACATTTTCTTTATCCATTCATCTGTTGAAGGGCATCTAGGTTGGTTCCATAGTTCAGCTATTGTGAATTGAACTGCTATAAACATTGATATGACTGTGTCACTGTAGTGCTGATTTTAAGTCCTTTAGGTATAAACCGAGGAGAGGGCTAGCTGGGTCAAATGTTGGGTTGCATCCAACTTGTCTGAGGAATCTCCATCCTGCTTTCCAGAGGGGTTGTACCAATCTGCAGTCCCACCAGCAACGTATGAGTGGACCTTTTACCCCACATCCTCACCAATATTTATTGTGGCTTGTATTTTTGAAAATTGGCATTCTAACTGGAGGAGATGGAATCTTAGTGTAGTTTTTTGAAAATATTTTTAGTTGTAGATAGACACAATACTTTATTTTGTTTATTTAGGTTATTTTTAGGTGGTGCTGAGGATGGAACCCCATGCCTCACACATGCTAGGCAAGCACTCTAGCAGTAAGCCACAACCCCTGTGCCTTAGTGTAGTTTTAATTCGCATTTCTCTAATGCTAGGGTGTTGAACATTTTTTCACGTTTGTTCACCAGTCGTATTTCTTCTTCCGTGATGTGCCTGCTCGATTCCAGGGCCCATGTATCGACTGGGTTATTTGTTTTGTTGGTGTTGAGTTTCTTGAGTTTCTTGCTCACTTCTTGAGCTCAGCAGTCAGCAACCCCTGGCCCTGGTTACTTGCCAGCTTTTGTAAATGAGGCTTCCTTGAAATGCAGCCACACCCACTTTTCACCTGAGAAATGACTCTCTGTCCATGTGGCTCCCACAATGGGCAGCCCTGCTCTGAGCCACAGGCTGCCTCCACTCCTTTGGCCTCTGAAAAAGAGGAAATGTGGGCCTTCTTCCTCTGCCTGGAAGGTCTCCACTCCGTGCGGTCGGCAGGGGACTGACTGCTCGCCTTCACCTGAGGAAGGAGACTTCCTTGTCCTTCCTCACACAGGCCGCTGGGTGGGAAGACAGATTCTCCTGCGCCCCTGCTTTGTCCCCTGGACACTCTCCAGAAGGATTCTGTCACTTCCTGGGGGTTGTTCTTACAGAGAACCGCAGCAAGGAAGTTCACCACTGGGTCCACCCTGTGGGCCTGGGATCCTCCCCAGGATTTACCCCCCGGGTGCTCCGAGCAGGGTCGCCTCCCCCAGGGTCCTCTGCCAAGCAGCTTTGGCTCTGCTCTTCTCATCTTTTCTTTCAGGTTAATCCTTCTCAATGACGTTTGCTTGCCCGTCTTTGAACCGTTTCCAACCTGTCTGCACCCTGGGGTGATCACCACACAACCGGCGCCCTGGGACCCGCCAGAGGAGACACACCCGGTGCCCAGGAGCGATGGCCAGCTGCTGGAGGGACTGACGCTGCTCGCTCTTTGTTATCCGGCCTTCCAGCTATGCTTGTTTTTTGATACCAGGAGACTCTGGTTTTCCAGTGGAAACTTTTGCACTAGCAAAAAGAGGGACAGGATTTCTGCTAAGCAGCTTCAGCACCCAGGACTCCCTAGCCCGTACCCTGGCCCGACCGCCCCACTGCTAACACAGACCGGTGCCTGGGAACCCGTGAAACAATCAGATGCCATCAGCTCAGGGCACGGATGTCCACCGCGGCATATTTCAAGGAGTGGAAAAAGTCAATTTTTACATAAAGGAATAGCTAAAAATAATCTTCCTGATTATTAGGCGTAAAAGGCTGTGTTTTCTTTTCTTTCTTTTTTTCTTTTTTTTTTCCATTACTGAGTATCGAACCCAGGGGTGGGTGCTTTGTCACTCAATCATACCCCAGCCCTTTATTTTATTTTTAAAAAATTTCTTTTAAATTTCGAGACAGAGTCTTACTGAATTGTCCAGGCTTGTTTGGAATTTATAATCCTCCTGCCTCAGCCTCCTGAGTCGCTGGGATTACAGCTGTGCCCCAGTGCACCTGGCTAGAATTTTTGATATTATAAAATATTTATAAAGCCATGTTAAGTAAAAACTATGTATTTATGAATGACACCAAATCTGTGAAACACTTACGTTTGCCTGTACAGGGGTCTATAAAACACGTATTTTACAAATGTGAAGTAGATAGTTACTGTTCTATGCTTTTGCTCATTGCTCTGTGCCCAGAACCCGGACCAGGATTCCTCGAGCTTGCATGCTAACATCTGGAGGAGGGTGTTTCTTTATCATGAGAGCTGTATTGTGCAGTCTCCTCACTAGAGGCCACTACACCTGGCTCCAGCTGTGACAAGCTAAACGTCTCCAGATACTGCCAAATGTCCCTCGAGGGACCAGACTGCCCAAATGAAACCCACTAGCCTCGAACATATATAAGCGTTCAGTGATATTGCCGAGAAGCCCAATGAATTAGACATGACCTATGGAGAGTCCAGTTGTTCTTTCTGGTTAATAGGATTATTTTATTTTTAATTCTTCACTGTGGTTTTCCAAAATTTCTACCATAAGCTTATGCAACACCGACTCATACTCCTTCACCCACAGACATTTGACAGCAAACTCAGGGCCCTTCTGGGTTTACCTGCGGTCCTTAATGCTCTCAGATGGTATGAACACCCATTCACATCTCTGAAGAAGCATCACTGTGTTATTTGACACTGATATAAACAAAACACATCTAGACTCTGAAAAAAAAATGAGTTTTTTGGTCCATAGTTTTTAGGATATAGAATTATGAGTCTGTATCATTTTCACAGATGGAAAAAAAGATGTGAAAATCATGGTATTTCCCTACTCGACAGAGGACGGTGAACTAGGAGGTATAAATAAAGGAAGGATTCACCCAGGAAGTTCCCCTGCGGAGGAGAGAAGTGGTCAACTGGCAGAGAACCTTCCTCGACAGATGAAGAGACTGACGCTTGGGGCGAGGGGGAGGGAAAGCCGGTCTCACAGCCTGGGAGTGTGGTGCTACTGTGAACCTCTGGTGCTGGCCACTCGATGTCACCAGGCCACAGAGCAGCCGTCCTGTGTCCTGTGTGTCAGTAGCACAGTGCCTAACCTAGTGTGGATGCCGCAGAGCTGAACGAATGCATAGCACTTTCCCAGCCAGAGGTCACTTTCTTAGAGGGCCAAGGTCATCTAATACCATCTTAAACAAGAAATAAAACAAGACTTGGCCAGGCAGGGTCCAGAGAAGAACCTGGGGCTCACTGATAAATGTTCCGTTGCAGAGGTGGAATTGTTCCCGGTAGGTGACGTAAGCGGCTGAGCTCTCTGTGTCAGGTGAGGGGTCATGGCTCTGGAGTCAGAGCCACTGGGTTCCAGGCCAGGTCCTCCGCTGACGAGCAGCAAGTTAATCTGAAAGGTTTGCACTCCTACAGCTCATTTGTCAAATGGCAATATTGATAAGCCTGCAATCCCACATCTGTGAGGAGGAGACGAGGCATTCAGAGAAAGTATGTGCAAGAGTCTCAGGACCACGCTGAGCACCCAGTGAACGGTCGCCCGCTTCTCCCTGCCCCCGGGGCGCCCCCTCCACATCAGATGATGAGGCGCCGAGGCGGGGAGGCAGCCCTGCAGGAAAACAAGGCTTTGTGTTCCCATGGACTTGGGTTCACGGTGCAGTGCTCCCGAGCAGGAGCTGTGTGACACAGCAATACCACCTCCCCTCTCTGTGCCTTGGTTTCTTCAGAGCTAAAACATCAACCCCACGGGGGAACTTTTTGAGAAGACTGACCCTGGGGGAAAAGTGCTCAGCTCACTCATTCCGCAAGAAGGGTGGGAGTTTTTATTAACGCCACTGCCCCCATCCTAGGAAGCGGGAGCAGGAAAGTCAAGCATCAAGGAACCAAGACACAGGTCCTCAGGGCTGTGGGCCGCAATGGTGAGCCCCGAGGGTGTTCTGCAGAGCGCTGGTGAGATGCGGATGACCTCGGGCGGCGTGGACAAAATTAGTGATTCCTTTTAATAGTTGTGTATTTATTTTCAGTTTCTTTCCATCGTGAAAAGGAAATCTGCTTCCCAATGACTGTAGCCACGTAACTTCCCTTTTCATATAAATGCTGCCAAGTATAAATAATGGATTGATTTAAAGAAAACTATTAAGTAAATACTATCCAGGGCGGTGACTGATATGGCGTAAGCCTGGCGTTCATATGTGAGTGGCGGCGGGAGACACCGGTGGGCTACATCTGGCGACTGAAATAGCCAGCAAAGTGATTGGCGCCCAACCGGCCGCAGCAGACGGCCAGACTGGCTCCTCCGTCTTCACCAGCAGATCCTTCCTTTCCCCGAGAACGGGTGGACCTACCCCTCCACGCGTTACTCAGCCACAAACTAGACCCTGCTCTGGACGGTCTTGGCTGCCAGCTTTCAATCCTTTCCGACTTCACACTTCCTGTCAAATTGGCGTGTGTGACAGAGGTGACAGCAGTCCTCCTGAGCAAAGCACCTGCGTTCTCCCCTTTGGCCTGCCACCGGCGCTGGTAGTGGACATGCAGGGGTGGACCGTAAGGAGGGGATCTGTGATGATTCACCTCGTGCTGTGCATGCGGGATGGTTTCTAGCCCGCCCAACGCTAGTGAAGTAGGCGGAATTACACGCCAGTTTTTACAGAGGAGGAGGAGCCGAGGCCTAGGAGGCTCACAGCAATGTGGTCCGTCTGGAAGCCGCTGATGTGGTGATAGAGGTTGAACCCCAGGAGCCTGAATTGGAGCCTTGATTTTAACAATTATGCCACTTTGCACCCACTTTAACAGATACCTCGGGAGGAAGGAAAGATGGATGGAAGGAAAGAGAGAAGGAAGAAGGAAGGAAGGAAGGGAGGGAGGGAGGGAGGAAGGAAGGAAGGAAGGAAGGAAGGAAGGATAAGAGGGAGGGAGGAAGAGAGGGAGGGAGGGAGGGAGGGAAGAAGGAAGAGAAGAGGCATGAAGAGGCACTAAAACCTAGAAAAGTTCCTTGTCTTCACTTCTCCCACACTAAGCATTGGACAGACCTCATCTTGAATCCTTATATAAAGTCTCTGCTCAGAGGAAGTTTGACTCAGAGACATGGTAGAGGTTTGCCATAAGTCATTTGCTGTCAAGACTAAAGACTCTGAAGTCAGACAAGCTCGAGTTCTGATCTTTCATCTGCCCTTTATAAATTAGCAACCTGGGGCTGGTCGTGCACGCTGCCCGAGACTTCGTTCTCCTATCTGCAGGAGGGTTGATGACCTCTTCTCCCAGGGATCCTATAGCATCAAACGGGATGGGTGTCCTCTGTGCCAGGTGTGACCACGCCCTCAGGGTAGGTCTCCATAATCCTTGCCATTGCTATTACCACTCTCCACACAACTGGTAAGTCTTGGAACCAAATTCGCAATCCAGGTCCCTTTCAGGAGAGTGCAGGGGTGGTGAGTTAAGTCAGACTTGAACAAGGGAGCGTGCAGCAGGAGGGCTCTCCAAAGGTGACCACATCTGCGTCCCAAGAACCTGTGAATCTGCTACCCTCCGTGACGGGGGGAAGTAAGGTTGGAGACAGAATGAAGATTATCACCAGACGACCTTGAAAAGTTTAGCTTGGTTTATCTCCAAATTAGAGGAGGAAGCCAGAGAGAAGCTGAAGGAGCCGAGGTCACAGAAGAAAGGCGCAGAGAGATCCCAGGGTTTGAAACGAAGGAAGGAGCTGTGAGCCAGGGGACGTGGGTGGCCTCTGCAGCTGGAGAGGTGAGGTGCCGGCCTTTCCCCCGGCTCCTTCAGGGAGGGCGGGCCTGCCAACGCCTGTATTTCAGTGAAACGCATGCTGGACTTCTGAGCACCAGAACTGTAAGAGTGAACTTGCATTGTTTGAAGTCATCCATTACCTGAGGCTATTTGTTATAGCAGCCATAGAAACTCATACAGTGAGGCCAGATTGAGAGATGGCCTCAGATCTAGGAGGAGGTGGAGGTCAGGACAACTTGCCTCTGGAGGCAGCTTTGATTCACTCGCCTTCCAAAAGTTAAACCAGAGGCCTCATTGCTCCTCCCCTGCCATGCTGAGGACCCCTGAGGCTACTTGAGGGTCCTCTCAAGCCTGGGGAGGCAGCAGGCTTCTGATGAGTCCTCGACAAGCCTGAATGACTAGTTCCCAACTGAGTCGGCAATGCTGTCGTTGTCTGAGGCCAGGAAATGGCCTTCCAGACACGCAGTCCCAGGGCCCACAGAGCGAGGCTGTTTTTTCCTTCATAGGAAACAGGAAATGCGATTTGTCACCATTTCATTCACAGCCGGCAGACACCAGGGCACTGTGGTTTCTCCTCTTCCTTTACAGGTCCGAGGGCCTCAGGGAGGGCAGCAGGAGGGGCTGGCGCTTGCAGACCGGACCGTCTGTGACAAAGGGATGTTTCTCACCTTCCAAGGACGGCTGGCCCTCCCTCTTGATTTAGATGAAGGAATAATTTACAGATTCTAGTGTTTAGTTCTGAGTTTTGACAACTGTATGCACCCCTGTAACTAATGTTCACCCAATGCAAGTTATGGGCGCGTTCAGGACCCCAGAAAGCACCCCGGGCCCTTGCCTGAGCGATGCTGCCCACTCCTCACAGCTAAGGATCTGCTGTCTATCAAACGTGTCTTTTCCACAGCTTCATAACAGTGGAGCCCCACAGCCTGTGCACCTTTGTGTCTGCCTCTCACTGTGTGCAAGTTGGAGGCCCACCTGTATAAGGAGGTCCACCTGTACATGGAGGCCCACCTGTACACGGAGGCCCACCTGTACATGGGTGGTCCTTTCTATCCATTAGTGCTAATATTCCACAGATGGGCGGATGCTTCTCATTTTTAAAAAAAAATCTGTTTTGCTGATAATACCATCAGGGTTGTTTCTGTTTGTGGCTTTTATGAAGAAAACTGCTGAGCACATTCATGTCTAAATCAGTGTTGGGGACAAGTTTTCCTTTCTCTTGGCTGATACCTAGGAGTGGAATTTAGAAGAAACTGCCAAACAGTCATTCCTCAACAGTGAATGTCCCTGCTCCTAGTTCCTCTTCAATCTCACCAACGTTTGTTGGTTTTTTGTTTTGTTTGAGTTTTTTGGCTTTTTTTTTTTTTGCCATTCTAATGAATAAGAAATTGTATCTTCTTGTGGTGTTTAATTGCACTTCTGAGTCTCTCAGCCCATTTTAAAAGTTCGTTTGTCTTTTTATTATTATTTGTAGTTCTTTGTATATTCTTTGTACAGATGATCACTTAAAGGCACTGCAAAATATCTCTCCCCAACGTGGCTTGTCAACTCATTTTAGTAAGATCCTTGGATCATCAGAAATTGAAAGTTTACATGTTGACCTATTCATTTATTTTGTGTTATGATTAAGTGCCTCTTTTGTCCCAAATGTCTGCCTAACCCATGTTTGCAATTGATAGCCTTCTCTGTTTCCTTCTAGAAGATTCTATTTCTAGTTTTTCCATTTAGTTCTCTGATCCATCTCAGATTTATTTTTGTGTCTGGAGTTAGTTTGGAGAGAGGACCAACCATTAGGACCATGTATTAATTAGTTCCCAATAGTCAGGTACTGTGGAGAAAGGACATTATTGTCCCTGCGTTCAGGTCCAGGGTGGGGTTCAGGAAACTGGCTCTGTAAAGGCCCCCTCCTGGCTCTTTCAGGCTCTACCAGTCACAGGGTCCCCCTCACAGCTACCCTCCCTTGCCTTCCAAGTACAAAGGCAGCACAGGCGACCAGTGATGTCCAGGCGTGACCCAGTCCTTTAAGACTACTTATGGACACGGAAATCTGAATTTCATATGGCTTTTACATTTCACCAAATATTATTCTTCCTCTGATTTTTTAGATTATTTTTATTCTAATTAGTTGTACATGACAGTAGCATGCATTTATACATTTTGATAAATCATACGTAAGCGAAGTGTAGTTTCTCATTTTTCTGATTGTACACACTGGGCCAGTTAAAGTGCAACAGCCATTTTTATCTGTTTAACTGCGTAAAAACGAGCAGCGCCGGATCTGGCCTGCAGCCTCAGGCCGCAGCGGCCAACTCCCAGCTTACTCCGCAAGGCCGGGTTCAACACACATGAGGACGGCCGTGATAGCAGCTGGAAGGTAAGAGCCGCATCCACTGGGGAGAGAAGAACCCGTAGCGGGTCACTGGCTTTGGAGAGATCAAAAGAATGACCGCTAAGCCACAACGAGGCCCCGTCCACGCCCCCTGAGACGACAACTATCAAAATGTGAGGATGGTGGGTGGGGCACGTTGGCAAGTGCCTGTGACCGCAGCCACTCGGAGTCCGAGGCAGGAGGATGGCAAGTTCAAGGCCAGCCTCAGCAACTTGGCAAGACCCTGTCTCAAAGTGAAAAAAGAAAAAGGGCTGGGGTCTAGAGTAGAGCTAAAGTTTCCTGGGGCGCATTCCAGTCCCCATGTCCAGGCGGCATTGTGTGAACTCAGACCTCAGGGTCCGCCCGCATTCGTCAGAGCTCCTGAGCATAGCCACCCCTGAGAGGCACGGGTTCTCTCCGGAGACCACAGTGCTGCCTCAACGTCAAAGTGACAGAAGTCAGCCCTGAAACCTCAGGTCGGATCATACAGTCCATAGGCTATGAATCCCGTCAGCTCCTCCCACGTGTGGTCTCTACCGACACCATCATCCCGTTTCACAGGCGAGGCTCCTGGATCCTAACGAGGTCAGCTCCCCACCGGAGGCCACACTGGTGCCAAGTGGCTGTCTGAGGCCATGTGAATGCTAACGGCTCAGCTGTCTGGCCCACTTGCTCCCTGTGAAGCTCCGAGGCATCCCAGGTACCAACACTGAGGAAGGAAGTGATATGCATTTCAGGTGGATCTTGATTTATTTTGTGATATGCCAGTGGACAAATCCTTATTTCGGGGTCACACAGGGACCCTGGGCACCACCACTAGTGACAAAAATCCCAACAGGGTTTACTAATATTCATGAAGCGCTCCCACGTGCCAGGCATTGGCCTGCACATCTGAAACCATCTTCCTCTGTAAATTCTCACCAAAACTCTCGCACGAGGGATGCTGCTAGCCTCCTCCTTCCACCGCTGAGGAAACAGGGTCCGGGAGGGTCAGAGCAGGCCTCATTCTGCACGGCTAGCAAGGAGCAGAGCAGGAGCATGGGACTCCAAAGCTGTCGGCTCTCCCGGCCCGCCAGTCTTTCAGTCCCCAGCATCAGCTCCGCTAGCCTTCGGCTGTCACAGGCTGGATGATAAAATATATTATTATACCTTTGCTGGGGACTTTGAGCATTTTATTTTAAGAGACTCTCACAAACAGCCATTTGACAAAATTTTCCACTTTTCAAAACCAGGTGTTTTGATGTCACGTCTCAGGTGATGGAAATTTTTCTAGTCACAAGCTGTGAAAAAGCATTCAGCAGATAGCCGCACCGAGAACCAGCACAAGGCAGCACTGATGCTTATCAGCTGGGGCGACACTCCTCTGCATGGCCCAGCCCCGGGGGCCCACTGGGACGGGGGAGAGGGTGCCCCCACCGGGTGTCTCCTTCCCCATGGAGACGACCCAGCTCCTAAAACTTTAGCCTCTGCCCTAACCAAGTACTCTGGGCAAGGAGGAGCTATTCGGTCTGGGTGGTGGGCCAGGAAGGAGGAAGGGGACAAGCTGCCACCTGCTTCCTGCATCCTCTTCATCCTCCCGGGAGGGTGGTACCCTGGGAACCAGCATCTCTGTTCACGGGAGCTGGGGGTTGCGTGAGTCTGGGTCCAAGCTGGGAAGCCCGTGGCCTGACCTGTCTGCACATGTCAGCAGCCAAGGCTTGCCCTTCCATCTCATTTCTCATTGTCAGAACTTGGGCAGAAGAGAGGCTCTTGAGTAGACCTCCTCCTGGCGCCCACTCAGGGAAGGCGCTGGAGAGACCTCGTGTCCCATGACTACCTAGAAGCAACTGTTAAGTGCTTGGGCTGCTCTTCCTTTCCCGTTTGCCAATCCATCCTGCACTAGCTTGCGAGGGGCCTGCCAGGTGCCCCCCAGTGTACTGGGCACCCTGTGAGCAAGGATGAGCCCCCAAAAGTGGGAGCAAAGACCGGCAGGACTGAAGGGAGTTTCCACTTCCTGCCTCCCTGGGGAGGTGAGCAAGGGCGGGGGGGGTGTCCCACGCCCCCTCTGGCGGGCACAGCACCCTGATTTGGGGGTCCCCATGCACCTTCAGGAGCCTCTTCAGTAGTGCCCATTGGAAACACTGCCCTCACCTTGGCCAAGGGATGAGTCCACAGTCACAGAGTCCCCCAAGCCCACACGTGCTGGGACTGCAAATCTTCACCAAGCGACACGGAGTGGGAGACGCCGCTGTGGCACATGCATTCCAGCAGAAAACTCTTCTTCAGTTTTTATTTTTAGTTGGCACATGGTGTTTGTAGACACTTAGGCGTTATGGTGTGATTTCAGTACATGCATTCAGTGTGTGATGATCAGAACGAGGTAGTTAGCATATCCATCACCTCGTTTATCATTTCCTGTGGGGGCAAAGGTCAAAATCTCTTCTCGCACTGCTTGGGAATATGCACACAGGAAATGACTCTGAGCTGCAGTCACCTGCTGTGCCATGTGGGACCCTGGAACTCATTCCTCCTGGCTCTGGACCTGGTTGCCAAACCCTCCCTCCTGCTCCGCCACCCCTGCCCAACCTCTGTCGATCAACGTCTTCCATTTCTGAGATCAACCTTTTGGCTTCCACATGCGACTAAGAACTGGAGACCCTGTGTGTCTGTGCCTGGCTTAGTTCTCTTCCCAGAAAAGTCTGGAGAAGTCTACTTGCTCCCCTGCTTCAGTTCTTCTCTGTCTGCCCCTCCCCGTTGCTCTTTATTTCTTACTTCTCCCTTCCTCCTCTGTATCCATCCAGTAAAATCTCCTCAGCACAAAATAGACGGCACAGGTTCCTTTTGTAAGAGAAAAATAACCGACCTACCATCTGCACATGACTACATTTGAATAGTGGGCTCAGTGTCATCCCAGAACAGCTGAGGAAAGTGAAGTCCAGCAGACCTTCAAATCTGAGACCAGGGAGGCCTGGTGGTTCAGTGGTTAGAGCACATGTTCTTGAGTTGGACGTCCTGACCCTAAAACCTGCCTCAGCCATTTGCTAGTTCTGCACTGCCGTGGACACATGAAGACCCCCAGCCCCACCCTTGGTGAACAGAGGTAACGACAGCACCCCCCCACCACCACCGCCAGAGCGGCAAACGCAGAGATGTAGATAAGGAAGCTTGGCTGGTCTTTCACTTGTGATTCTAGATTTCTTCTGAGAAGTCATGCAAAACGGGAATGTGACTTGCAAAAAAGATGCTGAGCGGGAAGGTAAACCTTTCTCCAAATGGCATGTTTATTTCAGAGACACACAGGAAGTTCTTCCAGCTGTTTTCCAGGAAATTGTCCACTTGACCCAGGATGAGCCAGGGTTGAGGGACTGGAAAGAAGAAAACACACAAGGGTGATGTAAAATTCCAACCACACGATGCGAAACTGCTCTCCCAGACTCACTCAGAATCCTGGGTTTGGAACTATGTCCCAGTCCCACTGGGAAAGAATCAAAACCGTCACCTCCTGGCAGCTAAAAAATAAAGTTAAACTGTAGGGAACCCAGAAAACAAAGTTGGATAGTAATAAACATCAGAAGCCACACACTGTCTCCCGAGGGTCTTGGAAACAGTAAGACACACATGAGGACTGAGCCCCAGGCCCAGAGCCGCGGCGTTTGACGCTGCTTCTGCCTACAGGGGTCTGTCTCCCTGCTGCCCCCACCACCTCTTCTCGCCCCTCAACCTTCTTCGACGCCTCAGCTCCAATGTCCCCTCCTCAGAGAAGCTGTCCTGGTTCTGACAGAGACGCCTCTCAGGGTCTCCTCCACTGGTTCCTCCTAGCGGCACTGAGTCTGAGTCCACGTGCTTCTGTGGCGGCTCAGTGGATTTTGCTGAGTGGACTGGGTTGCAGGAGGCCTGGCTGTCTGCTTCACTCCCCACTGTGGAGCTGGTGGACCTTCGTTGACTGGATGAGTCTGGCCATCCCTCCCTCTCCTCTTCCCTCCTTCCTCCGTCCTCTGCTGTGCTGAGGAAGGGACCAGGGCCTTGCTGGCCCTCGGCAAGCGCGCCGCCAAGTTTCTTATGATCATCATTCATTTACTCAGCAAGGACTGAAGTCCCCTGCGGTGCTGCTCGCCAGGAACACGGCCATTCATTCCCCAGTTAGCAGGCGCCTCTGAGCGCTTGCCAGGTGCCCATGGAAGCAGTAGGGATGCAGCGGCGCCAGCAAGAGGCGGAAACCCCACCCTGAGGAGCTAAGGGGCGAGAGGAGACCATCGTCAAGTGACGACTGTGGCATGCGTCAGAGATGGCAGACGTGCAGGAGGGCATGCCCGCAGGTGGGGGCCTGAGGGGGACGCCGGAGCTGGGGATGGTGAGCAGAGAGCCGGCCACATGGGCACCAGGGGGAGAACATTCCTAAAGGAGCAAGGGCAGGTTCAGGGGGCTCAAGGGGACACAGGCCCTGGGTAGCAAGGGTCAAGTGGAGTCGGTGAAGAAACAGGAGGGGTGGGTCAGGTGGCCAGGAGCGCTTCCGATCTCACTGGGATGGGGAGGCATGGGACCGGCTGGGAGGAGACATGGCTTGGAGGACGACCTCTGCAGACTGGACTCAGGGGGTCCAGGATGACGTGGGGGCAGTGGGAGGCGACTGCCACACTCGGCCAGGCAGAAGCCGTGGGTGGTCACGGATCTCCAGCTTACATGGATGGAAGGTGCCCAGGGTCACCAGGGGAGGAGGAGGGTGTCCAGGTCGCCACCGATACTTTTGGTATGAGGTCCTGAATGAAGGAGTCGCACACGCAGGGACATGGAGACCGTGAGAGGAAAGCGTGGAGGGAGGTGGGAGTGGGAAGCTGGGGATCCTCGTGATCTGGGTGCCGGCCACCGAATCCTGGGCTTCACTCGCACCCGACCACTGCGCTGCGCCCCAGTCCCAGAGACCACAGTGGACTTCCGGATGAAGAGGTTAGGAAGGCAGACGCAGTCCGTGCCCCTCTGGACCCCTGCGTTTATGGGGGGACATCCTGTAAACGAGACAGAGGGTTCACAGGTCCAGCAGTGACGGGCACTCTGAAGGTGACAAGCGGCAGCTGCGGGGGGACAGGGACAGCCTCTGTAAGGGCTGACGGGACAGCCAAGCAAAGGCCCCGAGGAGGAAGGATTGGGCAGGCTGGGACGCAGGAAGATGGCCAGCGTGGCTGGGCAGCGTGAGCAGAGGGACAGCAGCGCAGGGAGGCCACCCAGCCGCTTCCTCCAGCCGCTGAGGCCTCCCTGACAGCCCGCGGGCCGCTTCACACAGGGTGGAAGCCTCCGAAGGGTTTCAGGGCAGAGAACCTTGACATCCGATACCACTGTTCCAAGCGGTCACTCTGGAGAGAGGATCCATGTGAGACGGAGATGGTCAGAGGGCCGGGAACTCCGACTGTCCAGCCAGAGGACCACTTGACTTGGAAAGGCCAATGGAGATGAGCTGACCTGAAGAGATCTGGACCCGTCTTGGAGGCAGAGGAACAGGCCGCACAGGTCAGGCGAGGGATTAGAGAGAGAAGTGTGGAGAGAAGACTCCCGGGACTCCAGGAAGGACAGCAGCCGTGGGGCAGGGAAGGGTCAAGTTCTCTTTTGGTCACTTTAGGTTTGAAATTAATAAAACAAACAGGGACACACATCCTGGTACTTCTCTTTGAAGCCATTCAAGGAGTACACATATACAGAACAGAGTACTGTCTTGACCCGCCTTTCCAGAGCGATGCCACCCAGCGTTCCTCTGTGCCCCCACTTCCCACCGTCTCCCAGGGCAGCTACCACCCACACCTTCACCAACAGACACGTTTTATTGGTGCTTCGATACCAATGATCAAGAAATACTAATCAGAGGCAGGTGTTGGCATTTGCCCATGCATTTCTCAGAAAAAAATACCTCATCTGTTTTGTTCTTTTAGACTGAACAAGGCTTTGGTTTGGTTGGTTGGGATTCTGGGGTTTCCATCTCGGTTTGGTCCTCCTTCCATGGCGAGGCGCTGAGGAACAGGAAGAAGTCTGGCCTGACCCCTGCAGGCCCATTGCCTCAGGTCCCACCTGCTCTCTGACCTCCCCAAAAGCCGCCTCCTCTCCGGGCACCTTGCCCTCCCTGCCCACCCTGTTTCATGGGCCAGTCCCAGCAACAGGGAATCCAGTTGATAGCCTAGCTGTGCTCTTTTTACTGTTTCCATGTACAGCCAACTCCATTCTGTCCTGAAAATTAATTTCTCTCTCCTCTCTCTTCTTTCCTCCCTCCTTCGCACTGTTCCTGCAATTGTTTCTTTTGAAAGCAGTTCCCTCACTCTCTGCCTCCTGATGATGGACGGAAGCCACAGTCCAGCCCCAGGTGGGCGGGAAGCCTCACCCTGGGCAGTGCCCGCTGTGTAGGAAGGTGGGCAGTGCCAGCAGCCCAGGGGCTCAGCCTCTTTCTTCTCAGGAGGCCCTTGTCCATGGTCCTTGGGCTGGAGGACCGTTTTCACTCCCTGGCTCTGCACACGCTATGATTCTTTATAGTTACTAAGCAGCAACTCACATCACACACACATACAACCCTGAAAGCTGTACTGCTGGCAAAATCAAACAGCATCTAGTTTGTCCGTCAGTCTGTCTGTCCGTCTCTCCAGCTTGAGATGTCATTTACCTACCATAACATTTGACCATCTTAAATGTGCCACTAAATGGCTTTTAAGTTATTCATGGAATCTAAGCTATTTCTTCTTGCACACGGGGCCACTGGGTGAACACTGACCCCAAGTCCTCCATCCCCACATTGGAAAGCGACATGTAAATAGACTCCTTTTCACCCCCACCAGAGATGTTGTGTGCACTTCACTGTGCCATTTACAGCTTACTTCCTGTGTTTTGATTCCTGTGTTTCCAAGCAGCTTCTTAGAAGTCATGTGGATCAGTTTCTACACGTCAAGAGGTTTCTTTGCTGTCAGAGGTGTTTTTGTTGGTGGGTTTGATTTGGGTTTTTGGTAGTGTTTATGTTGGCAGCTGCTTGCTTTATCTGCTGGGCTCATTACGGAGACTTGAAATGCACCTCTGGGGCGTGAGAGACTGGACAGCAATATTTGATGTTTGGAGCAAAAATTAAACTTCATAGCATTCCGACTGTGGGAAGAAAGAGACTTGGAAAGGGAAATAGGGTACAGAGTTTTCTCCTAATGTTAAAATTTTATTGTACTTTGGCTCTAACTTCTCCCTGTCTCCATTTCCTCATTTGAAGAACAGGAATTTAAGCAACCACTTCGGAAGATTAGTTTGAAGATCACGTGAGATAATTCATGTGAAAGCACACAACATACAATCAATTTCTGAAAAATCTATAAATAGCCATTGAATATGAATCTTGAAGAACTTCCCTAACGGTATAAGAATTGGTTCTGTCGAGGAGTACTAATGAAAGCAGAGTGCCTCCTGTTAAATCAAGGTGCGCCAGTTTAATTATTCACTCCACGGATAGGCAATGAGGCAGCGCATGCTGGGCACCGGGGACTGAACCGTGGACAGGCAGGGTGCTCACAGGTGGTTGAGCAAGTGACCCTGAACACGCACTGCGCAGGGGTTGGGGAGGCGGGGGCGGGTGTGTGCATGTGTTTAAAGCCATTTAAAGGAATGTGTATTTTGCTAATATATATAAATATGGTATATTTATGCCTGTTAGGGTAGAAAAGTTTTCTGGAAAAATGTATGAGAAATTGATTATAGACTTCTCTCTCTCCTTTTTTTTAATGGAACTAGGAAAGCAGATAGGTGAATGTCTTGTACTATTTATTATTTATTTGCCTATTTATTGGCACCAGGGATTGAACCCAGGGCCGCTCAACCACTGAGCCCCATCCTCAGCCCTTTATATTTTTTTGTCTTGCGACAGGGTCTTGCTTAATTGCTTAAGACCTCGCTAAATTGCTGAGGCTGGTCTCGAATTTGTGATCCTCCTGCCTCAGCCTCCAGAGTCACTGTGATTACAGGCACATGCCACCCCGCCTAGTCATTTAATTGTTTCTCTAAACCTTGAGGTTTCTGATCATAAGCATGTATTCTGATTTGTTTAAATGTTACAAAGCCTTCTCTGATCAGTAGGCTAACGGGCACTTTTTATTTTCCTTATTAGATCTTAATCTACTAAACACAACACTTGTTAAATAAAGTGAATAAGTGATTACCTGTTTGAAATATTTAATTTGTCCTACTAAACCAAGTAAATATTAAGTAGACTATTATGATACTTGGAAAGAGGTCATTTCCAGGATTGCAAGAATTCATCATCCCTTGCCAAACTGTCCCAACTCCCCCTTGCCCGCAGCTGGCCAGAGAGTAGCATTTCATTCAACAGAATTCCTCTTTTTTTTTTTTTGCGGTACTGGGATTCGAACTCAGGGCCTTGTGCTTGCAAGGCAAGCACTCTACCAGCTGAGCTATCCCCCCAGCCCTCAACAGAATTCCTGAGCACCCACAGTGTACCAGGCCTTGTGTTAGGCACCGCGGAGTGTAACAGCCTAAACCCTAGCTGGATTTTCAAAAAATTATTTACAATAAATAATAAAGCAAATGTTATGTTGTATGCATGCATGAATATGTTACAATGAATCCCACTATCATGTATAATTATAAGGTACCAATAAAAAATTAAAATGTAATGAAGTGAGCAGCATCTTTCCTGTAAGTATATGACTGTTACCATGTGGACCGGCAAGGCCGGAGAGCACCTTTGCCCTGCACCCCTGCGGAGAGGTCAGGAGGCCCGTCTGAGGAGGGTCCACCTCAGCAGCAGCCTCCCAGCAGGAGGGAGGATGGGAGGGAGGAGCCCGGCAGACTGGGAGCAAAAAAAGTTCCAGACCGGAAGCACAGAAGAGCTGGGAAAAGCCTCAGGATGGGCAAGCTCAAAACCAGGAAGGCTTGGCAGCCACACAGGGCTGCTGGGCAGCTTGTGCGCTGCTAGAAACACTTTACAACTCAAAAAAACTTATGTTTTAAAACAGGAAAAGCCCTGATGTCTTCATTATCTTTCTGATAACTGCAGGACCTTGGTTCTGAGCACTGCTGCTCATTTTTAGATATTTAATAGCCAATATGAACTGTCCATATTAAAGAAACAAAGGTCTATTTTATACACATGAAATAAAACTGGATAGGGGAGGGGCCGGGGATACAGCTCAGCTGTAAAGCGCGAGCTTACCATGCACGAGGTCCTGGGTTTAATCCCAGCACTAAAAAAAAATTAACTTCCTGGAGCCATGTTCATGCACAGTTATTAAAATAATTTTTATCTATTATCCTAACAGGACCTCATGAAATATGGATACATACGGGCTCATCATCATCATTGTTATTAAAGTAATGCCCATTTTATTTGCTGAAAATTGAATAAGTAACTGCTGCTGCGAGGAGGTGAGGGAGAATGCTCTGAGACACCTGGTCTTGGCGGCCTCTCAGGTGCTAGCCAGCGGGAGGGGCCCTGGGCTGGGTGAGGAACACCAGCATGCTGCAGAAGAGGAAATGAGGCTTAATGCAGTGAGCACGTCATCTCGCGGAGTCCCTTTGATGCACCTCCCTCTGTGACCCTCACCTGAACAGGAGGGCTGTCCATGAAGTCACCTCCAAGTCCTTTGAGTCAGTCTCTTCCTTTGGGCGTTTATAGTTTCAGTTCCAACTCTGAATTCTGCCTGAAGTTACTGTGTTCCGGGAAGTCATTTCTGCTCGGCCTGGCTGAGCAGTAAGTGACTCTGCTCTTCCAAGAGATCCGCAGGAAGATGCCTAGTGCTCTGCTTCTCAGCCCCACCCCACCCACTTCAGGGGGCCCGTGGCAATGTTGGGAGACACTTCTGATTGTCGTGATGGTGGAGGAGACTAGGCCTGTGGTCAGTGTCCTACAACACACAGGACAGGCTCCACACCTCACCCACGAGGAAACATCAACTCCAGAATGTGGACAGTGCCCAGAGTGAGAATACTGGATCCAGAGGAGTTGGGAAAAGGCAGAGGGAGAAGAGGAGAGGAGAGTTGGCTAGGTGCCCCTAGGTGCAGCCCACCCTAAACACTTAGATTTCCTTTTTTGCTTGTGCTTTATTATTCCTGGAGACTGACTTAACCCTCACTGGGCCAGAGCTGGACAGCTAGGAGACTGGAGGGCCAAGGCACACCTGCCTCATAACTATAAGAATATTCTTTCTGTTCTAGAACTTGAAGAAGTCTTCAGGTGCTTGGTTTAATTTTTGGACAATATCTTCATCTGCATAAGGCTTCAGCAGCAGAGTAAAAATTTTCCCTGAGCTTTTTGTTTCCCAGATCAATGGGAAACAAAAGAGCCCAGCTCCATTCAAGCACCTTCAAAGATTCTCAAATAAAAGCAGAGGCAATCATTGGGCCATTTAAAATACACAGGGATGAAAAAGCACACTTACGAACCTTGAGAACATCCTGTAAAACACAAGGGGACCTTTCTGTAACATCGCTCCCCCTTTGAAATGTTCATCTGTCCATAAAACAGAATTGAACAGAACAGCCTCAAATAAGGCAATTTCTGTGTCTTCTAGGAATGGTCAGATTAAAACATTCATTTTCAACTTCTTAACACTCAGACCTCAGCAGAGGTCTGTTCCCTTTAAAAAAGCACTTTTGACCCGTATGTAACCAATCATCAGCTGGATTCGGAAGAGGACTGATTGCACATGGAGGATCTGACACACTCAAAGGACAACCAGGCTTCTTCCTGAAAAACACCTGCAGACGCACTGCCTGGCAGGAAGCAGGGATTAGACCGGAGAATCCTGGAAACCAGCCTTCAGACTAGAAGACACATCTCCAATGAGAACCTGGAGCTCAGGGTTAAGGCATCCTGGGTTCAGGTCCCAAAACAAAACAAAACAAAACAAAAAAGTCACCAGTTGACATTATTCACCCTCCAGGAGCCTCCACCTCACCACAGGGTGCTGTCCCCCACAGGGCACTGTCCCCTGTCCCCACTGGCCCACCCTGCCTCTGAGCTGCCACTGCAGTGCACCAAAAGCTGCTTCAGCGAGAAGGATCCACCAGAAGGAAAGGAAGCTGGCACCTGGCATCACTCCCCTCTCCAGCCTATCCCTCTGCTCAGTCCCCTCCGCTGTTCCAAAGGCCATGAAATCCGAGGCTCCAAGCCAGGTGCGAAGGCAAGCACACCCACTGCTAAGCTGTGTGTTCCTCTCTCTTTCAATTTCCCCCCAATAGGCCTCTGTGGCAGACTTCAGCCAGAGGCAGGGTGAAAAGGCAGGCTGGCAAACTCTGATGTCCTTCCCTTAAGTCCTTGTCCTCCCCCGCGCCCCCTGCAAACAGCGGCAGGAAACTCACAGCGACAACCTAGTGAGCTCCTGCAGCCTCCTTGTGATTTTTGTTGTTATTTAATAAGGGGAAAAGAATACAGGCATTTTGTACAGAAGAATGTAGGGCAGAAAACAAACAAACAAACAAACAAAAACTAGTAAGATCTCAGAAGGCTGCAGCCAGTAATTCAGTACACACCTGACCAAAAAGAAAGTTGCCTAACTGGTTCCGTGGGCTTTGCTGGCTGCGGCCAGGAGAAGTCAACAGAGCCTTATCATTTCAGTTAGGTCTGACTCGGGCATTATTTTAAAGAAAATATTTATCATCGCCAAGTTATTCTCTTGCTACCACGGCTGTCTGTGAATTCTTTCGGAGACACTGTCTTAGATTAAAGTCCTCCATAGCAGCAGGTCTGGACAGGCTGCACCATCCAGCCTCTGTGGCCACGGAGGGGGACGTGGGGGAGTATTTGGTGACACCCACCATGGGGACCTGGCTGCTCTCTTCTTCGACCTTAACTGAATGAAGAACATTCTTCCGTTGCCCTTTGGGTCCCAGGGGATCAGAACTTCTGCTGATGACTTCGCAGGCCCGCCTCCGTCTTCATTCAGGAAGTGGAGAGCCTTCTACCCCACGACATAAACAACTGCCCAGGAAGTCAAGCCAAGCTTTCTCTTGCTTCTTTTGTTCTCCCACCGAGCAATTCAGAACGCGGAGCCAACTTTCTCTGGATGCCTTTTCAAGACTTCACTTGAGAGGCAGAATCCCTCTTGGTTTTTTTTCATATCTGTAAAAACAAAAATTCTCTTGAATGTATTTTTTCCAAAAAAAAGCAGCAATTCCAGTTAAATAAAAAAATGAATAAATAAGCCGTTCATTGAGACTTTCCAAAGAAAATTCTTCCTTTGTCATTACAGTTACTTAATGGCTGTTCTTTCCTTCAGACCAAAACATAAACTGGACAACAGCAGTGAACTCTGCGCACACATAACTAACCCCGAACGGAAGCTTCCAGGGCCCTAATTCACAGCCAAGGAGAGCTAACAGTCAGGATTCAATTAGGGTTGCCATATAGGACATGCACCAGACAGAAAGGAGACATCTTATCATTTAATCTGCAGATACTGCGTTTAAAATCACACATAATTAGGCCCTTCCCTTAGCAGAGATTACTTGAAGCTTTACCATTAGCTCATAAGATTTCATCTCCAGGTTTCTGAGATAGCCCTGAGAGTGAACCTTTCAAACCAGAGGCACCTGATCTTCCGGTGACACACCTACCACACCTACTCTAGTCATCTCATAAAAGAACTCTGTTAAACAACTGGAAGAAGACAGAATGAATGAATGACTAGTATTTATAGGGTGACCTGGAAGTGGCTTCCCACTCGGGGTGTTCCACGACATTAATTCTGGCTCAAGAAATAAAGAGGCAACAGTCACATGAATATCCAGACGTCCACCTTGTTTGTCTTCAGTTGGTCCCACCTGGGCTCAAATACAGGCTGCTTTCTGAGACACTGTGTTCTCTTCTGTCGGGGGCACATGTGACGGGGTCGTCCCGTGGGTTAGAAATGACATGGTTGTAGAGGCAGAGATACTTGACGTGACAAGTGGCCCATGTTGGGTTCTTGATAAAAAGTAGCCATGAATATTAAAGCCCACACACCCTGTGGGATCTCCCAGGTCCACAAGAGCTTACACTAGCAAAATCTGAACCTCAGAGTATGTGAAAGTTATTTCCATGTCAGAACACGTTTGCTGAGTCCAGCATGGTGTCCCGTGCCTATGATCCCAGCTACCCCGGAGCTGAGGCAGGAAGATCCCAGGTTCAAGGCCAACCTGAGCCACTCAGCAAGACCCTGTCTCAAAGTCAAATGAGAAGGGCTAGGGAAGGAGTTTATTGCTTGCCTGATGTGTGTGAGGCCCTGGGTTCAATCCCTGGTGCTGGAAAAAAGTTTGTTCAGTCATAATGGCCTCCTCCCTCTTTATCTATAAATACATATACACTGAAGATATTTATAGACTAATAGGTATATAAAATCCTTCAAGCAAGTTGTAATTGACTGTGTGGTTATTGAATAAACAGTGGATGAAAGGAAAATGTGAGGTTCTGAAGGCCAGCTTTAATTTACATTTTATCTTATATTCATTAAACTGTTTATTTACTTGTCTACATTCTTCTCTCTGCTGATTATCTTCCAGCTTCATGCTTCCTTGAGCAACGATCAGGCTGGGAAAGTGAATTCATTTGCCTTGCTAGGAAGAGACGAACAGAAACCCAGGGGCGGCATCTTCCTTGGTCGGTGCCCAGCACGGCATCCGCATGAGGAACCGTTCACGCTCCGCACCTTGGAATCCCACTTTGGTGTAGAAACACGCAAGGCAAAGCCTACGATGCCCTTGAATTTCCAGAAAGCAAATACAGCCCTCAAGCACTGAGGCAGTGGTATGTATTTGTAAACTTTTTTTTTTTTTTTTTGGCAGTACTGGGGATCGAACTCAGGGCCTTGTGCTTGTGAGGCAAGCGTATGTATTTGTAGAATTAACCATTGCCTGCCACCAACCTCCCTAGGTCCCTGCCCAGGACCACATGCAGGGATATGCAGTCACACATATGAGAACAACAGTGACTCCCACCACCAGGTCCAGCCACGAGAATGGGACTCGAACTAGAATAAGCTACATTCCAGGCTTCTATAATTAAATCAGAATGGATTCTGCCGTCATAACTAACCAACAAGAACCAATAAAAAACCTCTTGAAAAGCACGGATGGCTTGCACCGGTCTACACTATTTGCAGCCTAAGTTCACACGAAAGGCCCCATAAGGAGGGATGTCACTCTCGCCTTTCCTTGCCAGCCTCATAAGGCCACCAGAAAATTCAAAAGCTCATTTTTAATTTCAATGCACACACGTGGTTTTTATCGTTTGATTTTGTTTTGATTTTTATTTGGATGCAGGTCTTGGAATAGTTTGGACTGGTGTTCAGAAAATATGGACTCCCTTCCCACTCCTGCTCGGCCACGCTGATGTTGGATCTGGCCCTGTGGCTGTGTTGGCTACAGGACACTAATGGGCACAGGGCTGGCGGTGGAAGGATGAAAGCCACCAGGAGCAAATCTAAGTGCAAGTCACCCTTTGAAGCCCCGTCCAGCCCTGCGAGAGGAACCCCAGCCAGCCTGAAGGTGCTTATGTGACAATAAAAAGCTGGGGTTTTGAGACGATTTGGTACCTGATGCTATTGTGGCAACAGTAGAGGGACCTCAATTTCATGATACAGACGGATTTTCTGTTTCGTTTTTCTTGTGGTGCTAGGGACGGAGCCAGGGCCTCACGCATGTGGGCAGGCGCTTTACCACTGAGCTCCGCCCCCAGCCCATAGTGACAGGTGTCATCAGCTGAGGCCCCCCCAGCACACACATGCAGTTGAAAAAATAATTTTTTAAACGGTTCAAGTACTTGCTTCACTGAGTTGTCTTCGGTTTGTAATTCAAGGTCAATCATCGCCTTTTACATACTGAACGAAGCTGGAGGCACATGATAGTATTTATTTATTTATTTATTTTTAATATTTTTATTAGTTGTTGATGGACCTTTATTTATTTATATGCAGCGCTGAGGATCGAACCCAGTGCCTCCTACGTGCTAGGCAAGCGCTCTACCACTGAGCCACAAGCCCAGCCCCACACATCGTATTTAAATACAGCAGTATGTGGTCAAGGGGTAAGAGAGGGTGAGGTCGTAATTCACTTACTCAGTGAGAGAAAGCCTCATTCCACAAATGCTTCATTCAAAAAAAGAAAGATTATGCTCTGGTTAAGGAGAACCTGTTGGGCTGTCTTGCCCCAGACCCTGAAGATACAGCACTGAATACGAACGGCTAGCACTGGCCCAGGGCCTGGCACGCTGGGCGTTGTTTGGTGCTCTGTCTGTATCAGCCCGCGTAACCTCCAGAACTGAATGTGGTCTTTACTATGATCGAGCCAGATACACAGACGGGAAAACTAAGGAACCCAAGGTTAAGTGACTTAGCCAAACTTGCACAACTTGTGAGTGACAGAGTCAGCATGCAAGCCCAGGCCGTGTGGCCCCAGGGCCCGTGTTCTTACACTGTAGTAAGACATGCAGTTTCTGTCGACAGGGAGTTTACAGAATCAAGGGGACAGTAACTTTAAACAAGAGGACAAGTCCATCATTATAAACCATACATAAGAAACCACTATGGAAAGCAGTATGGAGATTCCTCAGAAAATTTGAAATAGAAACACCATTTGAGTCAGTTATCCCACTCCTTGATTTATACCCAAAGGACTTAAAATCAGCATACTACGGTGACACAGCCACATCAATGTTTATAGCAGCTCAACTCACAACAGCTAAACTACGGAACCAAACTAGGTGCTCTTCAACAGATGAATGGATAAATAAAATGTGGTTTATATGCATAATGGAATATTACTCAACCATAAAGAAGAATAAAATTATGGCATTTGCCAGGAAATGGATGGAGCTGGAGACTATGATGCTACGTGATATAAGCCAATCCCAAAAAACCAAAGGCGGAATGTTTTCTCTGATATGTGGATGCTAATTCACAATAAGGGAAGAGGGGGCTAGTGAAGAATAGAGGTACTTTGGATTAGACAAAGGGGAGTGAAGGGAGGGGAAAGGCTATGGGGGTAGGAAGGAGAGTGGAGTGAATCGAGCATTTTCACCCTACGTGCATAGGTGACTTCACAACCAGTGGGATTCTCCATCACGTCCGACCAGAAGAATGGCAAGACAGACTCCACTTAGGCATGATGTGTCAAAATGCCTTCTACTCTCGTGTATAGCTAATTAGAACAAATCAGAAAAATAAACCATAGCAGGACAGGGTTAGGGTTAAGGGGAGACTGGGTGTGGCTCAGTGGAAGAGCACTGACCTAGCACGTGCAAGGCCCCTGGTTCCATCCCGACACCGCCAAGGAAGAAGAGGGAGAGAAGCGCAGGAAGGATCCGCTACGGCAGAGGGCAGAGGCGACGTCTCCCGTTCTCCAGACGGATGGGCATTTCCTGAAGACTGAATAGCATCAGACTGTGGGAGCACACACGCACACACACACGCACGCACACGTGCATGCACACATCTACACACATCTACACCAGAAGAGAAGACGACCAGAGAGGTTGCCCTCCAGGCAGTGGGCAGCATGGCATGGATTAGGGACTGAAAATTGGCCCTGGCTTCAGTGAGGTTGAGGGGCGAGCTTGTCTCTTGTTTATGCCATGGGACAGGGGTCGACCAGCAAAGGTCACGAAAAGGCACAAATAGAAATTCCGTAGGCTTCCCGGGTCGTGCGGGCTCTGCCATGACTACTTAATAATACTGAACTGCAGCACAAAGGTGACCACACACAAAATGAGTGCACCTGCGCTCCAATAACACCCTGCAAGTGGGCCCGGAAGAGGGAATTTCAGTGTGGAAGTTCCACAAATAGAAATGAAGATGCACAGGATATTCATATTTAATGTTTGGTGTAACTTAAAAGATCAGCTGGTCACTTTTACAACATCTGATGCATCTCGGCCTATAAAAAACTGGTAAATTCTGTCAAAAGAGATCAGGCCCTGCCATTAAGCACAAGAGATGCCGGGTACGGTGGTCCACACTTGTCATCCCAGCAGCTCAAGAGGCCGAGGCAGGAGGATTGCAAGTTCGAAGCCAGCCTCAGCAGCTTAGTGAGGCCCTAAGCAACCTAGCGAGACCCTGTCTCAAAATAAAAAATAAAAAGGGCTGGAGATGTGGCTCAGTGGCAGAGCTCCCCTAGGTTCAATCTCAGTACCAAAAAAAAAAAAAAAAAAGAAACGATTTTGAATAAAAGTAATGAATAAGCTATTGCGTTACTTAATCATCTAATTAATAAAGGGGAGTATGTGATATGATCATCCGGCAAGGGAACAGGTTCCAGCTGACTGGACATGATATATTGGCATTGACAAAGATAACACGAAACACATGCTCTGTCTTTTCAGAGGACAGCAGAGATGAACTGGCTAAGAGTCAGCATCCACAGAATATTTACGATTCATGACTGAGCAAGAAAACTTGAACCGCCCTGAAATCTCGGAGGTCAGCTAAGAGAGAAACTTAATGTATATTTTCTCCAAATGTAACACAGGGATCCTAAAAATTTACGTCTGACTAGTAATGAGCAGTGAAGCCACATGAATCTTTTCTAAACTGATCAATCATGATGGAAGAAAACTTCAATCTTTTTTAGGAGTCTCTTGATGAAAATGGTAATCCAGTATCATTGTCAGATGAACAGCCAATCGAAGGGAAGTAGTGGATACCTAGGGGGAAGTAGGATAGACAGGCAGAAGGCTGGACCGCAGTGCGAAGGGAAGGACGGACAGGCGGGTCGGGGAGGTCCCAGGCTGCGTGCAGCTCTAAGGAAGTTCTGGCAAAGACAGAGCTGCACATCACGGGGGGCCCCTGTCTTCCGGGAATGTCTCACCTGAGTTTCCCTTGTGCGCAGTCTCTGGCAAGGAGCAGCCGAGGGTAATGCTGCCTTAATGCAGAGGCGGATCTCAGAGCCCAGCCTCTGGTACCCGTGACTCTTACTGTCCCGCCCCAGCCTGGAGGCACGTGACCATGGCTTCCATCTCCTAAAACTCCTTCCAGTCTCAAAAATCTGGGGCCCACAGAAGCATTTTGGTTGGCGCCTGGTGTTTATGAACATTAACTACAACACCGAACCACTGTCCATAGAAGAGAAATTTGATAAAGTTTATCAAAACGTAAGACTTGGGGGCTGGGGTTGTGGCTCAGTGGTAGAGCACTTGCCTAGCAAGTTGCGAAGCAACGGATTCGATTCTCAGCACCACGTATAAATAAATGAATAAAATAAAGGTCTATTAACATCTAACACAGTTTTTTTTTAAACATAAGACTTTGGGCTGGGGATATAGCTCAGTTGGTAGAGTGCTTGACTTGCAGGCCCAAGGCCCTGGGTTCAATCCCCAGCACCGAAAGAAAAAGAAAGAAAGAAAATAAAAAGACAAACTATGCACTGGAAGAAAATATTTGTAAATCACACAGGTAACAAAGGCTTTGTATCCAAAATATAGTTTGGTTTTGGGGGTTTTGTTTTGTTGTTGTTTGTTTGTTTGTTTGTTATTACAGTGCTGGAGCTGAAACCCAGGGCCTTGCACATGCTAGGCAAGCACTTGACTACTGACCTACATCCCCAGACCGTTTAATTGTATTTTGAAACAAAGTCTCTCTAAGCTGCCCAGGCTGGCCTGGAACTTGTGATCTTCCTGCCTCAGCCTCCCAAGCCGATGTGTACCACTATACCCGACTGGAATAGATTTCTAGAAACTCTCTGAATTCAGTAAGAAAACAAACCGCTTTTTTTTAGTAGGCAAAAGATCTGAACAGACACTGATAAAGGGGATGTACTGGTGAATCCGTAAAACCTACACCCCAAAGCCGGTGAGACGTGGAGCAGCGGAGCTCCCCAGCTCTGCTAGCCAGAGGGCAGCCTGGTGGAGGCTCAGCCACTTCGGAAAACGGTTTATTTTGGGCAAAGCCACTCGGAGCCCCACTTGGAGGCATTCACCCAAGAGCAGTGAGAACCCAGGCTCGCAGGAAACCAGAACGCACGTTTGCCGCAGCTTTGTTCAAAATCCCCGGAAACTGAAAACGAACCAGGTGCTTGTGGACCCGTGAACAGACCTGCACCGTGGACTGTGGACCGTCCAGAGGGAAGAGCAGCCGCCTGCCTCGCCAGCGGGCCGCAAATACATAGGGGTGGCGAGTCTGCTTCTAAAACACCGTGAAGCACAGCACAAGCCTGGGTGAGAGCTCAGGGCTTCCCAGAGAGGCGGCCGGCGGAGGTCGCGACTGAGCACAGCAGGCAGCACAGGGACCCTTCCCGGTTTGGGGTGATGGAACTCTGTGCTTCCAGCTGGGCGCATGTGCCAAAACGCATGGTGCTGCACACCAAAAAGGCTGAATTTTGTAGAATGTGAATTTTAAAAACGCACTTTGAAAATATGTCCCTCTGGGCGTGGTGGTGCAGGCCTGTGATCCCAGTAACTCGGGAGGCTGAGGCAGGAGGATGGAGACTCCAAAGCCAGCCTCAGCAAAAGTGAAGTGCTCAGCCACTCAGTGAGACCCTGTCTCTAAATAAAATACAAAATAGTGCTGGGGATGCGACTCAGGGGTTGGGTGCCCCTGAATTCAATCCGCAGAATGAAAAATAAAAAATAAATAATAAAAATATGTCCCACACCCAGGCCCTGCTGTGTTGTTAGGATGACCCACCACTGTGCTACACAAAAGTGCCCCCACAAGTCCCCAGTGACTTCCCAGGCGGAGTTTGCTACCCCTGGTTAAAACTGCCACCCGGGATAGGAGCAGTCCTGTGTGCGGGTCTGCAGAACTGTGCTCCGGTGGGCGATTGGAGGGCAGAAGGTCCCGGTTGGGTCACGAACAGGACGAAGGAAACCAGCCCCCGCGAGGAAGGCACACCCTCACTCCACACTCAGCCTTCTCACCAGCGGAAGGGCAGGGGCACACCCACGGCTGCTGACGCTCACCTGGAGTGACGTGCACCTCACGAGGTGCGTGGTGGTTCGCCAGTGCCCAGATTGTAAGAAAGAAAACTAAGAACCAAGAAAGAGTCAGAAAAAAAGAGGGAGGGAAGGATTTTGGTTTTAAAGTCAGTACATAGGAATTAGACTCTCTGCCCTTTTACAAGGAGACCGGCTGGATGTGTGAACGTGACTTCTCATTTACCAAACATCACGGTTCCTTGGTGTTCCACACAGACGTTCACGTTACTATGCCGAGTTACTGATCTTCAGTTCAGAGAGGTCAACAGCTTGCTCGAGGTCACACAGCACATGAGGCAGAGCCAGAACTCCCCCAAATGCTTGTCCTCCTCTCCCTACACAACACAGCCTCCAGGATGGAAGGTGGAAGAAGCAGAGAGGTCCTACTGCTCCTTGGGAGAATTTCCCACTTGCTGAGCACATAAAACCCCTGTATTCCAGGGCCTACCACCTCCTGCTTGGTGGCCAGTGCCTTATTCTGTATAGTTCGGGGATGGGCTCTGGTCGATTCTATGATCTCCTGTGAGCCAGGGGGACTCACTTTCTACATTACAACTCTGGAGAGTCCTTTTGGACATTTATCCTTTAACTGCCCCCCCCATGCAATTTCAACCCCATGGACACAGCCTCTCTGTGTGTGGGGTGCACACTTGGCTTTCTGTATGGAAAGAGGGAGACTCGGCCCCCAACCAGTGTCCCCGCTGAGGGGAGGGGCCTGCCTGTCCATCCAGGGTGCAGGGTGGGAGCAGAGCATCCCAGCAACTGCGGAGCCTCGGGAGCTGGGACTGGGCTTGCCCGCCCAGTCCCACCCCAATTCCAGGTTCCGTGGAATGGTGAGCTACAGAGCTGAAGCTTTCCTCGGCTCCCTTTTGCCCTTTCTCAGTCTCTTTCCCTCGTGGCCCACTTCCAGGACAGGCGCAGGGGTGATCCCAGTCAGAGCTGTCTCCTCCAGGCAGCAAGACTGCTCCTCATCTCTCCAAGTTCCCGACTTCCACATCCCAGCTTTGGGCACGTGGTGCTGTGGATGGAACCCTGGGCCTCGAACATGCTGGGCACGGCTCTGCCCCTGAGCCACCTCCCCAGCCCTTGGCTTTTGAAACTTTGGAAACTGTTTTGCCTCTTGAATTTCAGGGTCACCGCTTCTAAAGACGCATCTAGTCTTTAAAATCATGCTAGAAATCGTGAGTGCTAACTTTCACCAGGCATGGAGCTAGACCCGTCCCGGATTGTCCAGATTTCATTTTTGCAACAGCTGCCGTGTCACAGGTGAGGAAGTGGAGACTTGGGGATGGCACCGATTCCCGAAAGGTCACACAAGGATAAGTGACCGCCAGTTTGGGCTGGGCTAACAAGATACACCACCTCTTCCACCTGAGTGTGGCTCTGCCTTCAAAGTGGGGTGGAGCCCAGAGGGAGGGAGGCCCCAGAGGACGTGGTGGGGTGAAGAAGGTGGGGAGGGGCCCGGGGGCACTGTGTGGACCAGGGGGGCACTGGAGACACAGTGCCAAGAGAGAGAGAAGACACACTGCCAGGGAGGATGTGGAGCGACGGAAGCTCACTGGTAGCCAGAGGGAATGCAGACCGGTGAGCTTCTTCGGAAGACCGTTTGACAAAACTAAAAGTACCATCAGTAGGATCCAGCAGTTCTGCCCTTCGGTATTCACCAAAGGAGCTGGAAACTGCTAGGCAAAACCCGCGCATACGTATTTATAGCAGCTCTGTTTATAATTGCAGAACTCGGCAGCCTCAGAGATGTCTTCCTGTAGGTGAATGGATGAACGAACCGAGGTGCGTCCAGGCGCTGCACAGTGCTGAAGAGGGATGAGCTCAGGAGCCAGGGGGACACATGGAGGCTGGAGGTGTAGCTGGGAGGCAGACCACCTGGCTAGCATATGGCAGGCCCTGGGGTCAGTCCCCAGTACTGGGGGAAGAAAAAAGAAGACGACATGGAGGACACTTAAGTGCGTGTTGCTCCGTGAAGGAAGCCAGTCTGAAGAGACTACGTACCATGAGACTCCAACTCCACCACACGCTGGAAAAGACCATGGAGTTAGTAGAAGGAGCCGTGGTTCCAGGGCTCAAGGTGGAGGGGATGTTGAATGGACAGATCTCAGAAGAATTTTAGACAGTGAAACTATTCTGCATGATACTATCATGGTGGAGGGACATAGTTAGACCTTTTCCCAAATCCACAGAGCATGCAACCCCAGGAGAGGCCCCTGGTGTAAACTCGGGACTGTGGGGGAAAACAGCGCCAGTGTGGGTTCGAGTATGACCAACGAACCACCAGGCGTCAGCGTGGGCAGTGAGCTGTGTGCGGGGGTGAGGGAGCACGGGACTCTGTCCATGCTGCTCAACCCTGCCACAAACCTGTAACTGCTCTAAAAAATACAGTTATCTTTTTAAGACCATCAGGCCTATTGTTATGCACAATTTTTGCACATATGCACAAGCACACACAAATAGAAAATGTTCAAATTATAAGCTCTACCCTCAGCAAGGTATAATATTTTTTAATACCTTTATTGAGAGAGAATTCACATACCATGAAGGTCACCCTTTTAACTAAAGTTCATCATTCAGTGGTTTTTAGGACCTTTCCCGATGTGTGCAACCGCACTACAGTCCATGTTATACTTTCATCACTTCAAAAAAAAAAAAAACCCTGGACTAGTTAGCTACTACCTTCTGTTATGGTTTGGATATGAGGTATCCCCTGAAAGTTTATGGGCAAGCAATACAGCAAGGTTCTGAGGTGGCAAGATTAGATTGTGCAAGCTGGGGCTTCTTCAGTGGATTAATCCATTTGATGGATAATAATTTGAATGGATTATTTGGTGGTGACTGTAGGCAGGTGGGGCTGGAGGAAGTAGGTCCCTGGCCTTGGACTAGGTCTGTCTCTGGCCCCTCCCTTCCCCTCTTTCTCTCCCTTTCAGCTTCCCAGTTGCCGCGAGCTGAGCAGTTTCCTCCACCATGCCCTTGCCCCATGATGTTCTGCTCACCTGGGGCCAGAGCAATGGAGTGGGCCAACCATGGACTTAACCTCTGAAACCATGAGCCCAAAAAAACTTTTCCTCCTCTAAGTCGTTCTTGTCACAGAGGCAAATGCTGACAAACTCACCTTCTCCCTCCTGCCAGACCAGCCCCAAGCAACCACGGATCTGTCTCTATAGAAGTTGGCTCTTCTGGAATTGTATGAATGGAATAGTCCAGTGTGTGGTGGGCTATGACAGGTTCCTTCTGCTTACTGTGATTCCAGGGTCCATCAGTACTTCATTCTCTTTTGGACTAAATACTACTCCATCCTATGGGTGGACCTCTTGTCATTTATCCATTCTCCAGCGACGTTTCCATAGTTTCCACCTTTCAGACAGTGTGAACAATGTTGCTATAAATATTTAGACACAGGTTTTTGTGCCCCAGTTAAAGGATATAGCCCTATAAGAAAATGCTCTGGTGCATTAGCAGTCCACATGGAAGACTAAAAACATCTGTCTACACAGATGCCAGTTTCTTAGATTTATTTTCAAGCCCATCATCTGTACTAAATGAAGTGGCGGGAGTTAACCAAGGACGCCAGACTTTCAACTGATAAGTTATGGACAGGGAACAAAGCCATCCACTCCAGTCCAAAGAACACAGAGAGATGTTATTATTATTATTATTCTACTACTACTACTACTATTGGTACCTAATTGTTCCAAAATGGCAGGAATATACATGACTAGATTGAAATCCCTTTACTTGGTGTGGGTTCTGGGCAGGTAATAGGAAATGGAGGGACTGGGGATATAGCTCAGTTGATAGAGTGCTTGCCTTGCAAGCACAAGGCCCTGGGTTCAATCCCCAGCACCGCAAAAAAAAAAAAAAAAGGAAATGATAGAAGTTGCCTTGCTGGTAAACACACACCTGGCTGGAGGTGACCTTCATGGCTCCTGGATCTCACGTTAGTGTGTAGACAAGCCACACCCTCCCAGAGCCCTGCTGTCTGACCTGACCTTCCCACCAGTAAGTGAGTATTGTTACTACTATTACTACTACCCAATAGTAGTAGTAGTAGTAGTAATAATAATAATAATAATAACATCTCTCTGTGTTCTTTGGACTGGAGTGGATGGCTTTGTTCCCTGTCCATAACTGATCAGTTGAAAGTCTTGCGTCCTTGGTTAACTCCCGTCACTTCATTTAGTACACCTGCGTTGCCATTGGAAGAGTTTCATGAACTTCCACTGGGTGAGAAAGCCACCCTCGTTCTTGTCTTCCTCGGCCATCACTTGAAATCGACAGGGTGCTTCCTGCATCAAACCATACACAGGTGTTACCTTGGGGCTACATCCTGGTAAACCTGCTGAAGTTGAACATCAGTAAGTCAAAAATGCATTTCATGTCCCTAACCTACCAAACACCTAGCGTGGCCCTAACACGCCCGGAACATTCCATCAGCCTGCAGTTGGGCAACGTCACCTCACACAAAGCCTATTTATGATCAGGGCTGAACATCTCCTGTAATTAATTAAAAAGCAGAATGGTTGTACGGTCTGCTTCCACCCGGCGTGAAACTGAGCCTTCCGTGCTGGGGACGGTCTGTCTGCGTGGGGTTCACCTGGACATGAAAATCTAAAATCCTGCTCGTCACATTGCAGAGTGGGGCAGGGGGTGCTTAACAGTCCTTGAATCCCCTCCCTGGTTGTCTCGCCTTTATTCCAGAAGCAGAGGAAAGGAACGAAAAAGATACTTTTGTGAAGCAAAAACAGCAACCAAAAGCTGTTTTTTGTCTGTTTGTGGGGTTTGGTTTGTCTTTGATGTTTCTGCTGAAAGGTGAGACAGTTGGTGGCCACATCCACTCCTCGGGCAGGGCCCACCCTGGCCCAGAGGCCTCCCAAGGCTGCAGAGTGCCAGCCGGGTCCCCCACGGCCCCTCTCCGCACAGACAGGGAAGCACCCACCTGGATGGCAGGGAACCAGCCACAGCCCAGGCTCACAGGGGCTGGAGGGCGGGCTGCTCAGGCTGGCAGCAGGAGGCAGGGGAGGGTCCTGCTTCCCTGTCACCTGGCAGCTGCTGACCTGCACTTACACAGAGGAGTTGCTGCAGTCACAGCCTGGTGCTTCCTCACCTGCTGGGCAGTCGACAAAGCAGGGTGGCTGGCCAGCACTTATCTGTGGTCCCTGGGCCACAGCATCCTGGGACTTCGTGGGGCAGAACTCCAGGTGCTTGCCTGGTTCATACCCGTCCCCCAAGGCTGAACACCGGCCTGGCTCAGGGGACCTGGCTCTGGGGCCTCAGGAAGGTGAAAGAAAAGTGATGCAAGGGAAGGAAGGAAAAGAGGAAAGGGACAGGAAGGAAAGTAACAAGAGAGCCAAAGAGGAGGAAGAGACGAAGGCTTCTTAGAACTCGAGATGAATCTGTCTGGAAGTTTGCCATGAGATCCAAGCTAGAGAAAGGTTCAAAGTCCTGCCTTTTACAGCTGAGTATTTAAAAGTGTGTGTGTGTGTGTGTGTGTGTGTGTGTGTGTGTGTGTGTCGGGGGCAAAACACTAACAAAGGTGGAGCCTCTGAAGTCAAACAGACCAGCTCCACCACTTCCAAGCAAATTCCAGCAGAGAGCCTCAGTTTCCCCATCTATGAGATGGGGACACGGATAGCACCCTTGTTACTAGCTCTTCCTGAGGCCCACAGCAAGCCCTTAAGATAGATCTCTCGTGCATCCTAAGCTCCTAAGCTCGCAGGTAAATCCGCGCTTACTATATCATTATCTCTCAGCTGTTATTATCAATCATCGTAAGTTTGCAGATTCGTGAGGCAGACAAAGGAAGTGGGGAGGAAGAACAGGTGAGGATGAGTCTGAGGAATAGAGACTTAAAAAGAGAACAGAACACGCCCCAATCTGGATCTGGGGCTCGAGCCGGAATCTGTGGACTCAGTGGTTCGTGTGTAGGAGGACGGAAGGGTCACGCCACCTCAGGCAGGATGCTGTTGGGCTCCTGGAGAGACCACTCAGTGGCCAGGCCCCCTGTGCAGTGGAGGGCGGTTGCCGAAAGGTAAAGCTGACCTGCGGCGGGGGATGAAGTGCCCAGGGGCAGGGCGGGTGTTGGTCCATGGGCACAAAGCTTCAGTTAGGCTGGAGGAGTTTTTGAGATCTGTTGCAAAGCATGGTTACTATAGTCGATCATGACATAACCAAAAATAATAATGAAATGCATATTCCAAAATTGCTAACACACCTAAGCATGTGAGGTGGGGGATGTTAATTTGCTCAATTTAAACACTCCACATCCGTGAGTTCCTTGGATCAAAAATATTTTTACTTGGGCAAGGTGACACACACTTGTAACCCCAAACTACTCCTGCTACTCAGGAGGCTAAGGCAGGAGGATCTCAAATTTGAGGTCAGCCTGGGAAACTTAGAGAGATCCAGTCTCAAAATAAA
>JAHUXG010006986.1:0-129562 GCA_020740815.1 Sciurus niger
AGTGACTTCTCCTTCCACAGCCTTGAAAACCCACGACTTTCACAACCTAGATGACAAAAGCCTGGTCATTCCCCTTTGATTAGAGAACTAATCCCATGTGTGCTACTCATGTCACAGGAGAGCTGGTAACCAATTGTTACATTTTTCTGACTGGAATTGACTGCAATAAAATTAATGAAAGATCAATGATATGACTGTAGACACTTATCACTCTGTCATAAATCTTGAGAGTAGTAACTGAAAAAATAACGAGGAGAAGATGGAAATTGGATGAGGAATGTTTTCCTTTTGCCACCACGTTTCGATTCTGGGACCCCAGATCATATGAGCCATCTCCACGTGCCTTTGCCTGTTTATATATCCCAAAAACTTCTGACTAAATTGCTGAAGCACTTGTACTGAGGGAAAAAGGCTTAGAACATGTCGCAAGACTTCATCTGCCTCACCAATTCTTGTGACTGTGGGCAAAATCCAGCACCTGAACAGGCTTGTGCATTATGCACAGCACTCTGCTCTTTTGAATTTTCCAAAGAGAAGATCAAAAGGAAAAATAAGAAATAGAATACTTTCTAGGAAAGTGTCAGTTGATTTTGCATGTAATCGCTAGGCATTCATGTGTAAATGATCACAATATATCCATTTGTTCTCAACAATTGAGCATTTCCACAAACTCACATAGTCCTGCCTCTCCCCCTGTTCCTGTTGTCCTTGGTGTTATTCTACTCATAGATGAAGCAGCTCCTTCCTTTTTCATCCTTAATGAAGAGGGGAAAAACCTTTCTCTCAGCCCACAGGGCTACGCTTGTGTATGGACAGGCAAAAAATTTCCTTGCTGGATTGATGCGAACAGGAGAATTAAGAATTCCATGGACAAGGTTTGGATTGGTCCTGTCTGCCTCTCTGCATACAAGTTCACAAATTATGTCTATAGGTGATCAAGTGTGGTAACTCAGAGAAACCATCCCAGTGCAGGAACATATAGTGTGCCTCATAGAGTGCCTGCCTCTCATGCTGGAGGCCCAGGTTCGAGTCCGCAGCACTGTGGGATTGTGGAAATCAATAACAAACGAAACCAACCTTCCACCGTCTCTTTTTCTTTTCTTTTCTCCTCTCCTCACAGAAGAATCTACACTCTAAAGCAGCACCAATTTCAAAGCAAACCAATTCCACCAACTACACTCAGCAGGTTACTGGGCTCCAAGAGGGCACTGCTGCCCAATCACCTGCATTTCTTCAGAGTACTTGTTCCGTGAATTCACACTACTCCCCTAAGGACACAGATCACGGGTCTTGCATGAGTATGCTCAAGAGGATAATTCTTCTGCACTTTCTTCAGTTGCTCATTATGCATCGGGTTTCAGGAAACTTAAAATGAAAACCGCACTTGTACCTGGCTCTCTCCAGGATACTTGGTCACACTGCGATACTCCCTGCCATTGAAGGGCACTTCCACATCGGCGCACTTTCCACGTGTACCTCAATGTCTACCGGGAATCCAAGAGGTGACCACAACAGACAGCCGCTCTTGACACTGCAACTTCTCTCACACATTTGCTTTGTAGAGTCTTGCCTGTGAGTTCTTAGTGAATAATGTTAGGATTTGTGACAGAATCCATGATATTCTGTATTGATAGCAATCAGAAGGATCACTGCATGTTTACAACCTACTCACCAAATATCACTGGAGTTCCAGTGTCATGATTAAGGGAGCCCTTTTGTAGACTCTTGCTAGTATTGATGGAAATCCTCAAGAGAAACAGTAGAGGGATTAGTGTTGCATATCCCAGGATCATCTGGCTGAATTTTAGGTTATGGGGAAAGGTGCTGTGAAGATGGGACAGCCTATGCTTATGGTAATTGTGCCAGAAAATATAGGAATCATGATTTGTATATTTGACTGTCCTTTGGGAGTTACAGAAATGAGATAGGAATTTGCAAGGTCATTGTTGTTCTCAAAAAATAAATGAGGTTTCTTATTCATGGTTGCATAGAGAGTGGGAGGCCAATAACTACTTCCTGTGTTTGTAGTGTATGATGTGACTGAATATATGTCGTAGAATTTAGTGTGGACCATGATCGATGGCGAGTTTCATAGTGTCTCTTCTCCGAATTGGTTTCCCAGCATCAACACCCCTCAGCACTTTGGGCATCCCAAATATACTTATTCTCTTCTTTTGAATATTCAGCTTAGAAGCTTTGAACAATTCCACTTTCAACAGGGTCTAGGTTCAAAGGAGGTCTTATGCCCTGTGATACTTTGCTCCTAATGCCATTACTAGGCTGTTAATTCATCCCCCAGCTTGTTTTCTGCTCCATCCTAGGGCTGCTGACAGGAGTCCTGGCAATAATTCACAGGCACTTCTGACAGAGGTATTTGTTTGGTCAAGAGGACCACCATATTGTGAATAAATTTGAAAGTCATTTCTGCATCTTGTATAGATTTGATGTGACCCTGGAAAAATCCCAGTATGCTGGTTTGGGGTGGAGCCCAGTCGTAAGGCAACAGCGATGGGAGAGGTATCTCGCCATTGGAGTGAGCATAGAACAACTCTCCTCTCATGGCAGGTTTGAGCTGTCCTCCTTCCAACAGGCTGTGGGATTGACTCCCTCCTCCCTTCATGAGCCACCGGAGCAGCCACTCACCTTCACGTGGAACATGGACATCCCTTGTTCCATCTGTCTCCCTTTCAGACTTCGTAGTGTATGAGGAGAAACCCAACAGATGGAAGGCGATGTTTCCCAAATCAATGATCACCAAAACCATTGGGCTGCACTGCATGCTCTACTGAGGTGAGCTCTCACCACCCACCTGTCCATGTGGCTGCTAGGTCCCCAGGCTATTTTCCTGACTCTGAAAAGAACCCAGGTGGTACCAGTCCTGGAAGAGTGGGGAAGGAGGGCACATCCACTGGTGCCAGTGTTCAGATTGTTGATCCACGTGCCCTCCAGCATCCCTCGGTCCCAGGTTGCTCCACTGGAATTTGTGGGGGCTAATAGCCTGCATCAGGAGCCAGAGGAGCCGTCTATCAACAAGATAAGTGGGGCCAAAGGAGCACAGCGCCACCTAGTGGACCTGGGTGAAATTGGTTGCTATCAGACTTCAGTGGGATCCCTTGTCCTGCCTGGATATGGGGCAATTTATTGCTCACGGGATGCTATACAGATTAGAGCCTGTTTCCTTGTCGACCGGGCACCAAGGATACAATCATTTCTTCAAAAATGAAAGACCCTGGCACCCGCTCTTTTCATCTATCCTGTAACGTTCATGGCTGAGCTGCCACATATCTTGAATGTTGGTTTGAAGTGGCCAGGACCTGATAGGTCTCTGGTTGCCATCGGAACTGTGAGGCTTCGGGGTTCGGACACCACTCATCTATGACATCTGACCACTCATCTATGAATCTGGGGTGCAGGTCCAATGTCATGGAGCCACTGGTGAAAGTTCCTGTTGCCCATGGATTTACAAACACCTTGGGGAGTGCAATGAAGTGACTTCTCCTTCCACAGCCTTGAAAACCCACGACTTTCACAACCTAGATGACAAAAGCCTGGTCATTCCCCTTTGATTAGAGAACTAATCCCATGTGTGCTTCTCATGTCACAGGAGAGCTGGTAACCAATTGTTACATTTTTCTGACTGGAATTGACTGCAACAAAATGAATGAATGATCAATGATATGACTTTAGACATTTATCACTCTGTCATAAATCTTGAGAGTAGTAACTGAAAAAATAACGAGGAGAAGATGGAAATTGGATGAGGAATGTTTTCCTTTTGCCACCATGTTTCAATTCTGGGACCCCAGATCATATGAGCCATCTCCACGTGCCTTTGCCTGTTTATATATCCCAAAAACATCTGACTAAATTGCTGAAGCACTTGTACTGAGGGAAAAAGGCTTAGAACATGTCGCACGACTTCATCTGCCTCAGCAATCCTTGAGACTGTGGGCAAAATCCAGCACCTGAACAGGCTTGTGCATTATGCACAGCACTCTGATCTTTCAAATTTTTCAAAGAAAAGATCAAAAGGAAAAATAAGAAATAGAATACTTTCTAGGAAAGTGTCAGTTGATTTTGCATTTAATGGCTAGGCATTCATGTGTAAATGATCACAATATCTCCATTTGTTCTTAACAATTGACCATTTCCTCAAAGTCACATAGTCCTGCCTCTCCCCCTGTTCCTGTTGTCCTTGGATTTATTCTACTCATAGATCAAGCAGCTTCTTCCTTCTTCATACTTAATGAAGAGGGGAAAAAAACTTTCTCTCAGCCCACAGGGCTATGTTTGGGTATGGACATGTAAAAAAATTCCTTTCTGGATTGATGTGAACAGGAGAATTAAGAATTCCATGGACATGGTTTGAATTGGTCATGACTGCCTCTCTGCATACAATTTCACAAATTATGTCTATAGGTGATCAAGTGTGGTAACTCAGAGAAACCATCCCAGTGCAGGCCATATAGTGTGCCTCATAGAGTGCCTGCCTCTCATGCTGGAGGCCCGGGTTTGAGTCCGCAGCACTGTGGGATTGTGGAAATCACAAACAAACAAAACCAACCTTCCACCGTCTCTTTTTCTTTTCTTTTCTCCTCTCCTCACAGAAGAATCTACACTCTAAAGCAGCACCAATTTCAAAGCAAACCAATTCCACCAACTACACTCAGCAGGCTACTGGGCTCCAAGAGGGCACTGCTGCCCAATCACCTGCATTTCTTCAGAGTACTTGTTCCGTGAATTCACACTACTCCCCTAAGGACACAGATCACGGGTCTTGCATGAGTATGCTCAAGAGGATAATTGTTCAGCACTTTCTTCAGTTGCTCATTATGCATCGGGTTTCAGGAAACTTAAAATGAAAACCTCACTTGTACCTGGCTCTCTCCAGGATACTTGGTCACACTGCGATACTCCCTGCCAATGAAGGGCACTTCCACATCGGCGCACTTTCCACGTGTACCTCAATGTCTACCGGGAATCCAAGAGGTGACCACAACAGACAGCCACTCTTGATCCTGGATCTTCTCTCACACATTTGCTTTGTAGATGTTCGCCTGTGATTTCTTAGTGAATAATGTTAGGATTTGGGACAGAATCAATGATATTCTGTATTGATAGCAATCAGAAGGATCACTGCATGTTTACAACCTACTCACCAAATATCACTGGAGTTCCAGTGTCATGATTAAGGGAGCCCTTTTGTAGACTCTTGCTAGTATTGATGGAAATCCTCAAGAGAAACAGTAGAGGGATTAGTGTTGCATATCCCAGGATCATCTGACTGAAATTGTACCTTCTGGGGAAAGGTGCTGTGAAGATGGGATGGCATATGATTACGGTACTTGTGCCAGAAAATATAGGAATCATGATTTGTATATTTGACTGTCCTTTGGGAGTTACAGAAATGAGACAGGAATTTGCAAGGGCATTGTTGTTCTCAAAAAAGGAATGAGGTTCCTTATTCATGGTTGCATAGAGAAGGCTTAGGAGGATAATTATTGAGCAATTTTTGAGTTGCTCATTATTCTTCGGGTTTCAGGAAATTTAAAATGACAACTGCACTTGTACCTGGCACTCTCCAGGATACTTGGTCACACTGCTATACTCTCTGCCAATGACGTGGACTTCCACACCGGTGCCCTTTCCACGTGTACCTCTATGTCTACTGGGAATTGAAGAGGTGACCACAACAGACAGCCTCTTGACCCTGAAATTTACCTCACACATTTGATTTGTACAGGCTTCCCTGTGATTTCTTAGTGAATAATGTTACGATTTGGTGCAGAATGGATGTTAGCCTATATTGATATCAATCAGGAGGATCATGGGGTTTTTACAATCTACTCACCCAATATCACAGAAGCTCCAGTGTGAAGAATAATGGAGCCTTTTTGTAGACTCTTTCTAGTATTGATGGAAATCCTGAAGAGAAACAGTACAGGGATTGCAAGAGAAAATAGGAATCAGCATTCGCAAATTTGGCTGTCCCTCGGGAGCAAAAGAAAGGAGACAGAAACTTGCAAGGTCATTGTTGTCCTGAAAAGGGGAATGATGTTCAGTATTCATGGTAGCACAGACAATGGGCGGACAATGACTACTTCCTGTGTTTGTTCTGTATAATTAGCCTGAATATATGTTGTGGAGTTTGAGGTTTGACCATGATCCACGGTGAGTTTCTTCGGGTGTGTTTTCTGTACTTGTGTTCCAGCATCGACACTCTTCACCATTTCTGGCCCCACAAATATAGTTCTGTCATCTTTTGAATATTCACCTTGGAAGCTTGGAACATTCAACTTTCAGCACCATCTATGTTCATGCCTACTATGTTTATGCCCTTGAAATTGTGCCCATGATGCCATCAAGACTGATAATTCATCCCCCTACTTGTGGTCTGCTCCATCCTTGGGGTAGTTTGAGGACTCCTGGTAATATCCCACAGGAAATTGTGACAGACAAGTATTTATCTCTCAAGAAGACCATATTTTGTGAATATAGATAGGAAAATCATCTCTGCATTTTGTTTTGACTTGATATGACCCTGGCAAATACAATAGGTAAGTTTCAGTATGAAGTCCAGTTGTAAGCCAGCAGAGAAGAAGGAGGGGACAGGCAGTTGGAGTGAGCACAGAACATCTCTCATTGCATGTCAGGTTTATCCTGTCCTCCATCCAACAGACAGGGTGAATGACTCCCTCTTCTCTTCATGAACCAAGAGAGGAGCCATTCACCTTCCCATGGAACATGGACATCCCAGCTTCCATCTTTCTCCAATCCCCACTTCGTAGGGATAATAGGAGAAGCTGGCCAGATGAAAAATTATGTGTCCCATATCAAGGATCTCCTAATATAAGGAGATGCACTGCATGCTCTACTGTGTTGAGCACTCACTACCCATCTCCGTGAGTCTGATAGGATCCTAGGCTATTTTCCTGAGTCTTAAGCAAACCCGGGTTGTCCCATTTTTTGAGCAGTGTTGCGGAGGGCAAATCCACTGGTGCCGGTGCTCAGATTGTTGATCCACGGGCTCTCAAGCACCCCTCAGTTCCAGCTTGTTCCACTGGAATTGGTGCAGGCTAATAGCCTGCATCAGGAGCCAGATGAGCTGCCTGCCATTAAAATGGTGCCACCAACGGAGCACAGCGCCACCTAGTGGACCTGGGTGGAAATGCGAGCTCTCAGACTTCAATGGGATCAGTTGTCCTGCCTGGATATGCGAGGATTTATCACTCATAGCCTATTTCCTGGACTCCCGGACAACAAGGATAGAATCATTTCTTGAAAAACGAAAGACCCTGGCACCCGCTCCCTTCATTATCCACTTAAACTCACAACTAAGCCACCGCATGTCTTGAATGTGGGTTTGAAGCGGACAGCAACCCAAAAATCTCCGGTTACCATGGGAACCGTGACGCCTCCGTGTTCTCATTCCACTCCTCTATGACCTCAGCTGGAATCTGCAGTGCAGGTGCAATATCACTGGAGCCTCTCGTGAAAGTTCATGTTGCCCAAGGTTTTACAAACACTCTGGGGATGCCATTCAAGTGACTTCTCTTACTGGAGACTGGAAAGCCCATGAGCTTCACAACCTAGCTTACCAATGCCTGCTCCTACCCCTTTCATTAGAGGACTTTTCCCACGTATGGCTCACATGTCACAGGAGAACTGGTAAACTATTCTTACATTTTTCTGAGTCATATTGATTGCAATGAAATGAATGCTGAAGGATATGACTTTAGTTACTTATCTCTGTGTAATAAATCTTCAGAGAAATAACTGGAAACATAAGGAGGAGAAGATAGAAATTGGAGAAGGAATGTTTCCTTTTTGCCACCACGTTTCTATTCTGGGACACCAGTCCATATGAGCTATCACCACATGTGTTTGCCTGTTTATATCTCACTGCAGCATCTCGCTAAATTGCTGAAGCACATTTACTGAGGGAAACAAGCTTCGAACAGGAAGCACAACTTCCTCTGCCTCACCAACTCCTGAGATGGTGGGCAAGATCCAGGTCCGGAACTGGCTTGTGAATTATGTACAGCTCTCTGCTCTTTAGAATTTTTCAAAGAAAAGGTCAAAAGGAAAAATAAAAAAAAACATTCTTTCTGGGAAAGTATCAGATAATTTTGAATGTAATGGATAGTCATTCATATGTGAATGATCCCCAATATGTCCATTCATATTCAGCAATTTAGCATCTTCTCAATCCCACATATTTCTGCATCTGCCCTGGTTTCTTGCCTCCTTGGATCACTGATATATTTTCCTGCTCTCAGATCAATCAGCTACTTCCATTTTCGACCTTTTTTAAGAGTGGAGAAATCTTTTCCTCAGGACACAGCGCTAGGCTTGGGTATTGACATGCAAAATAGTTCCTTGCCAAATTGTTTTGGACAGGTCAATTAGGAATTCCTGAGACATTGTTTGGCTTCATCATATTTGATTCTCTGCACACAATTTCACAAATTAAGTCTGGAGTGGATCTACTGTTGTATCTTAGAGGGTCCCTTCCAGAGCTGGCCATTTAGCCCATCTGGTAGAGTGCCTGCCTTGCATCCTTGAGTCCCAGGTTCGAGTCTAAAGCACTCTGGGAATGTGGAAATAGCAAAGAAGTGAAAACAATTTGAGCCTTCTTACCTTCCACCCCTCTCGTCACAAAAGCAATCAACACTCTAAAACAGCACCAGCTTCTCATGCAACCCAAGTTCACCAACAGCTTTCAGCAGGCTACTGTGCTCCAATAGAGCCATGCTCAACCCTCACCTGCATTTCTTCAGAGTACATGTTCCACGAAGACCCTCTACACTCCTTTGGACAGAGAAAACTGGCCTCTCATGAGTATGCTTATGAGGTTAACTCTTCAGCATCTTCTTCAGCTGTGCATTGTTCAGAAGATTTCAGAAATTCAAAATGACAACAGGAAATGTACCTGGCACACCCCGGTCTTCTTCGACCCACTGCCATACGCTCTGGCTGTGACAGGGCTTCCACAGCAGAGCACTTTTGACATGTACCACATTGTCTACTGGAAAACCAAGAGGTGAACACAAAAGACAACCATGCATGTCCCTGCAACTCCTCTCACTCTTCCTTTGCAGATGCTTGCCTCTGATTTCTTGGATCATAATGTTAGGATTTGGGGCTGAATCAATGTTAGCATGTATTGATATAATTCAGTATGTTTCTCAGGGCATTTAATACCTACTCTCCCAATGTCATTGGAGCTCCAGTGTCAAGAGGAATAGAGCTCTTCTTTAGACTCTTCTTAATATTGATGGACTTCCACGAGACAAGCAGTGCAGGGATTAGAGTTGCATATCCTAGGATCAACTGTCTTAAATTGTAGGTCGAGGGGCAAAGTCCTGGGAAGTTGGGAATGCTTATGCTCATGATTCTTGTGCCAGAGAAAATAGGAATCAGCATTCGCATATTTGGCTGACCCTTGGAGCAACATAAAAGAGACAGGAACTTACAATATCATTGTTGTCCTGAAAAGGGGAATGATGTTCAGTATTCATGGTAGCACAGACAATGGGATGACAATGACTACTTCCTGTGTTTGTACTGCATAAAGAGTCTGAATATATGTCATGGAGTTTGAGGTTTGACCATGATCAATGACGAGTTTCATCGTGTGTCTTTTCTGTACTTGTGTTCCAGCATCATCACTCTTCAGCTTTTCTGGCCCCACAAATATACTTACTCTCATCTTTTGAATATTCACCTTGAAATGTTGTAAACATTCAACTTTCAGCATCATGTATGTTCATGTCTAGTGTTATGCCCTTGAAATTGTGCCCATCATGCCAATGCCAGATTGATAATTCATCCCCCTGCTTGTGGTCTGCTCCATCCTAGTGGACTCCTGAAAATATCCCACAGGAAATTGCGACAGAGAGGTATTTGTCTCTCAAGAAGACCAACCACTTTGTGAATATAGATTTGCAAATCATCTCTGCATCTTGTTTTGACTTGATGTTATCCTAGCAAATACAATGGGTAAGTTTCAATGTGGATTCCAGTTGTAAGCCAGCAGCGAAGGAGGAGGGGACAAGCAGTTGGAGTGAGCACAGCACATCTCTCCTTGCATGTCAAGTTTATCCTGTCCTCTATCCAACAGGAAAGGTGTATGACTCCCTCTTCTCTTCATGAACCAAGAGAGGAGCACCTCACCCTCTCATGGAACATGGACATCCCAGCTTCCCTCTCTGTCCAATACACACTTCGAAGCCGGGCAGATGAAAAATGATGTGTACCATATCAAGGATCTCCTAAAATACAGAGATGCACTGCATGCTCTACTGTGCTGAGCACTCATCACCCATCTCTTCGTGAGGTGGATAGGACCCTAGGCTAGTTTCCTGAGTCTGAAGAAAACCCGGGTTTTCCCATTTTTGATCAGTGTGGCATAGGTCAAATCCACTGGTGCTGGTGTTCAGATTGTTGATCCACGGTCCCTCAAGAACTCTCTGTCCCAGCTTGTTCTACTGGAATTGTTGGGAGCTAATAGCCTGCATCAGGAGCCAGATGAGCTAGCTGCCTGCCATCAAAAACGGTGCGACCAACGGAGCATATCGCCACCTCGTGTACCTGGGTGGAAGTGCGAGCTTTCAGACTTCAATGGGATACCTTGTCCTGCCTGGATATGCAGTGATTTATTGCTCATAGCCTATTTCCTCAACTCATGGGCAACGAGGTTTGAATCATTTCTTCAAAAACACAAGACCCTGGCACCCACTCCCTTCATTTTCCTCCTACTCTCACAGGTGAGCCACCGAATGTATTGAATGTGGGTTTGAAGGGGACAGCAACTGAAAGGTCACTGTTTGCCATGGGAACCGTGATGCTTCATGTCCTCATTCCACTCCTCTATGACCTCAGCTGGAATCTGGGTGCATGTGCAATGTCACTGGAGACACTCGTGAAAGTTCATGTTGCCCAAGGATTTACAAACACTCTGGGGATTGCAATCAAGTGACTTCTCCTACTGGAGCCTGGAAAGACTGTGAGCTTCAGAACGTAGCTTACCAAAGCCTGCTCCTTCTCCTTTCATTAGAGGACTTTTCCCATGTATGGCTCCGTGTCACAGGAGTACTGGTAAACCATTCTTACATTTTTCTGAGTTATACTGATTGCAACAAAATTAATGCTCAAGGATATGACTTTAGTCACTTATTTATGTGTAATAAATCTTCAAAGAAATAATTGAAAACATAAGGAGCAGAAGATAGTATTTGGAGAAGGAATGTTTCCTTTTTGCCACCACGTTTCCATTCTGGGTGCCCAGTTCATATATGCCATCACAACATGCATTTGCCTGTTTATATCTTCCTGCAGCGTCTCGATAAATTGCTGAAGGACATTTACTGAGGGAAACTGGCTTGGAACAGGAGGCACAACTTCCTCTGCCTCACCAACTCCTGAGATGGTGGGCAAGATCCAGCTCCTCAACTGCCTTGTTCATTGTATACAGCTCTATTCTCTTTAGAATTTTTCAAAGAAAATGTCAAAAAAAATAAGAAAAAAATTATTTCTGGGAAAGTGTCAGATAATTTTGAATGTAATAGATAAGCATTGATATGTGAATGATCCCCCATATCTCCATTCATATTCACCAATTTAGAATCACCTCTGCCCCGGTTTCTTGCCTCCTTGGATACCTGATATATTTTCTTGCTCTCAGATCAATCACCTACTTCCATTTTTGACCTTATTTAAGAGGGGGAAAATCTTTTCCTCAGGACACATGGCTGGGCTTGGGTATTGATATGCAAAATATTTCATTGCCTGATTGTTTTGGATAGGAGAATCACGAATTCCTGAGGCATTGATTGGTTTTGTCCATGTTTCATTCTCTGCATACAATTTCACAAATTAAAATTGGAGGTCATCAAGAGTTGTACATCAGAGTGTCCCTTCCAGAGCAGGCATTTAGACCATCAGGTAGAGTGTTTGCCTTACATCCTTGAGGCCCGGCTTCGAGTCACAATCACTCCGGGAATGTGGAAATAGCAAACAAGGAAAAACAATTTGAGCCACCTAACATTCCACTGTCTCATTTTCTTTTCTTTTCTCCTCTCCTCACAATAGTAGTCAACACTCTAAAACAGCACCAGTTTCTCATGCACCCCAAGGCCACCAACTGCTTTCTGCAGGCTACTGTGCTCCAAGAGAGCCGTGCTCAACACTCACTTGCATTTCTACAGATTACTTGTCCACAAAGTCCCTCTACACTCCTTAGGACAGAGAAAACTTGCCTCTCCTGAGTATGCTTATGAGGATAATTCTTCAGCTGTACATTCTGCAGAAGATTTCAGGAAATTCAAAATGACAACCGCACTTGTACCTGGCACTCCCAAGTCTTCTTCGACCCACTGCCATACGATCTGGCTGTGATGAGGCTTCCACAGCAGAGCACTTTCCACGTGTACCACATTGTCTACTGGAAAACCAAGAGGTGAACACAAATGACTACCATGCTTGTCACTGGAACTCCTCTCACTCTTGCTTTGCAGACACTTGCCTGTGATTTCTTGGAGAATAAAGTTAAGATATGGGGCTGAATCAATGTTAGCATGTATTGATAGCATTCAGGAGTTTCACACTGCATTTAACTCTTACTCTCCCAATGTCATTGGAGCTCCAGTGTCAAGATTAATAGAGCCCTTGTCTAATGTCTTGTTAATATTGATGGACATTCTCAAGACAAGCAGTGCAGCAATTAGTGTTGCATATCCCAGGATCAAATGGCTTAAATTGTAGGTCATGGGGGAATGTGCTGGGATGTATGATCATCGTTCTTTTGCCAGAGAAAATAGGAATCAGCATTCCCATATTCGGTTGTCCCTTTGGAGCAACAGAAAAGAGACAGAACTTCAAAGGTCATTGTTGTCCTGAAAAGGGGAATGATTTTCAGTATTCATGGTAGAACAGACAATGGGCGGACAATGATTACTTCGTGTTTTGTACTGTATAATGAGCCTAAATATATGTCCTGGAGTTTGTGGTTTGACCATGTTCCATGGCGAGTTTCATCGGGTGTCTTTTCTGTACTTGTGTTCCAGCATCAACACCCTTCAGCTTTTCTCGCCCCAGAAATATACTTACTCTCATCTTTTGAATATTCACCTTGGAAACTTGGAACCATTCAACTTTCAGCACCATCTATGTTCATGCCTACTATGTTTATGCCCTTGAAATTGTTCCCATCATGCCATTGGCAGATGGACAATTCATCCCCCTGTTTGTGGTCTGCTCCATCCTTGGGTTAGTATGAGGACTCCTGGTAATATCCCACAGGAAATTGTGACAGACCTGTATTTGTCTCTCAAGAAGACCAACCATTTTGTGAATATAGATCACAAATCATCACTACATCTTGTTTTGACTTGATGTGACCCTGGCAAATACAATAGGTAAGTTTCAGTGTGAAGCCCAGTTGTAAGCCAGCAGAGAAGAAGGAGGGGACAGGCAGTTGGAGTGAGTACAGAATATCTCTCATTGCATGTCAGGTTTATCCTGTCCTCCATCCAACAGACAGGGTGAATGACTCCCTCTTCTCTTCATGAACCAAGAGAGGAGCCATGCACCTTCCCATGGAACATGGACATCCCAGCTTCGATCTTTCTCCTATCCCCACTTCATAGGATAGTATGAGAAGCCAGGCAGATGAAAAATTATGTGTCCCATATCAAATATCTCCTAAAATACGGAGATGCACTGCAAGCTGTACTGTGCTGAGCACTCACTACCCATCTCTCCATGAGTCTCATAGGATCCTTGGCTATTTTCCTGAGTCTTAAGCAAACCCGGGTTGTCCCATTTTTTGAGCATTGTTGCAGAGGACAAATCCACTGGTGCCGGTGCTCAGATTGTTGATCCACGGGCTCTCAAGCACCTCTCAGTCCCAGCTTCTTCCACTGGAATTGATGCAGGTTAATAGCCTGCATCAGGAGCCAGATGAGCTGCCTGCCATCAAAAACCCTGCCACCAACGGAGCACAGCGCCACCTAGTAGACGTGCGAGCTCTCAGACATCAATGGGATCCCTTGTCCTGCCTGGATATGGCGGGATATATCGCTCAGAGGCTATTTCCTCCACTCCTGGGCATCAAGGAGAAAATCATTTCTTCAAAAACGCAAGGCCCTGGCACCCTCTCCCTTCATTTTCCTCTTAACCTCACAGATGAGCCACTGCATGTCTTGAATGTGGGATTGAAGCAGACAGCAACTGAAAAGTCTCTGGTTTCCATGGGAACTGTGACGCTTCCGTGTTCTCATTCCACTCTTCTATGACCTCAGCTGGAATCTGGGGTGCAGGTGCAATGTCACTAGAGCCACTCGTGGAAGTTCATGTTGCCCAAGGCTTTACATACACTCTGGGGATGGCAATCAAGTGACTTCTCTTACTGGAGACTGGAAAGCCCGTGACCTTCACAAAGTAGATTACCAATGCATGCTCCTTCTCCTTTCATTAAAGGACTTTTCCAATGTATGGCTCCCATGTCACAGGAGAACTGGTAAACAATTCTTACTTTTTTCTGATTTATATTGATTGCAATGAAAAGAATGCTCAAGGATATGACTTTAGTTACTTACCTCTGTGTATTGAATCTTCAGATAAATAATTGAAAACATAAGGAGGAGAAGTTAGAAATTGGAGAAGGAATGTTTCCTTTTTGCCACCACGTATCTATTCTGGGACCCCAGTCCATATGAGCCATCACCACATGCTTTTGCCTGTTTATATCTCCCTGCAGCTTCTCACTAAATTGCTGAAGCAATTTTACTCAGGGAAACAGGCTTGGAACAGGAGGCACAATTTCCTCTGCCTCAACAACTCCTGAGATGGTGGGCAAAATCCAGCTCCTGAACTGTCTTGTGCATTGTATAAAACTCTCTGCTCTTTAGAATTTTTCCAAGAAAAGTTCAAAAAATAATTAGAAAAAAATTCTTTCTGGGAAATTGTCAGATAGTTTTGAAAGTAATGGATAGGCATTCATATATGAATGATCCACAATATCTCCATTCTTATTCACCAATTTAGCACCTTCTCAATCCCACAATTTTCTGCCTCTGCACAGGTTTCTTGCCTGCATGGATCCCTGATATAATTTCCTGCTCTCGAATCAATCAGCTACTTCCATTTTTGACGTTATTTAAGTGGGGAAAAATCTTTTCCTCAGGACACAGGTCTACTAGTATTGACATGCAAAATAGTTCCTTGCAGGATTGTTTTGGAGAGGAGAATTAGGAATTCCTGAGACATTAATTTGCTTCGTCATTTTTGATTCTCTGCATACAATTTCACAAATTAAGACTGGAAGTGATCAAGTGGTGTATCTCAGAGTGTCCCTTCCAGAGCTGGCCATTTTGACCGTCTGCTAGAGAGCCTGCCTTGCATCCTTGAGGATCCAGTTTGAGTCACAAGCACTCTGGGAAATTGGAAATATCAAACAAGGGAAAATAATATGAGCCTCCTAAATTTCAACCGTCTCTTTTTCTTTTCTATTCTCATTAGAAAAGGAATCAACACTCTAAAACGCACCAGCTTCTCCTGCAAACCAAGTCCACCAACAGCTTTCAGCAGGCTACTGTGCTCCAAGAGAGCCAAGCTCAACACTCACCTGCATTTATTCAGAGTACTTGTTCCACGAAGTCCCTCTACACTACTTAGGACAGGGAAAACTTGCCTCTCATGAGTATGCTTATGAGGATAATTCTTCAGCAACTTCTTCAGCTGTGCATCGTGCAGAAGATTTCAGGAAATTCAAAATGACAATCGCACTTGTACCTGGCACTCCCCAGTCTTCTTCGACCCACTGCCACACTCTCAGGATGTGACGGCGCTTCCACAGAAGAGCACTTTTCATGTATACCACATTGCCTACTGGAAAGTCAAGAGGTGAACACAAAAGACAACAATGCTTGTCCCTGGAACTCCTCTCACTCTTGCTTTGCAGATGCTTGCCTCTGATTTCTTGGAGATTAATGTTAGGATTTGGGGCTGAATCAATGTTAGCAAGTATTGATAGCACTCAGGAGGTACACAGGGCATATAATACCGACTCTTCCTATGTCATTAGAGCTCCAGTATCAAGAGGAATGGAGCCTTTCTGTAGACTCTTGTTAGTATTGATGGACGTCCTCAAGACAAGCAGTGCAGGGATTAGGGTTGCATATCCCGGGATCAACTGTTTATATTGTAGGTCGTGGGGGAAAGTGCTGGGAAGTTGGGAATGCCTATGCTAATGGTTCTTGTGCCAGAGAAAATAGTAATCAGCATTCACATATTTGGCTGTCCCTTGGGAGCAACAGAAAAGAGACAGGACATTGCAAAGTCATTGTTGTCCTGAAAAGGGGAATTGTGTTCAGTATTCATGGTAGCACAGACAATGGGCGGACAATGACTACTTCCTGTGTTTGTACTGTACAATAAACCTGAATATATGTCGTAGAGTTAGAGGTGTGACCATGATCTATGGCAAGTTTCATTGGGTGTCTTTTCTGTACTTTGGTTCCAGCATCAACACCCTTCAGAATTTCTGGCCCCACAAATATACTTACTGTCATCTTTTGAGTATTCACCTTGGAAGCTTGGAACCATTCAACTTTCAACACTCTCTATGCTCATGCCTAGTGTTCTGCACTTGAGATTGTGGGCACCATGCCATTTCTAGATTGATAATTCATCCCCCTGCTTCTGGTCTGCTCCATCCTGGGCCTGGTTAGAGGAATCTTGGTAATATCCCACATGAAATTGTGACAGAGAGGTATTTGTCTCTCAAGAAGACCAACCATTTTGTGTTTACAGATAGGCAAATCATGTTTGCATCTTGTTTGGAATTGATGTGACCCTGGCAAATACAGTAGGTAAGTTTCAGTGTGGAACCCAGATGTAAGCCAGCAGCGAAGATGGAGGGGACAGGCTATTGGATGGGCACAGAACATCTCTCCTTGCATGTCAGGTTTATCCTGTACTCCATCAAACAGGCAGGGTGAATGACTCCCACTTCTCTTCATGAACCAAGAGAGGAGTCACTCAAAATCCCATGGATCATGGTCATCCCAGCTTCCATCTCTCTCCTATCCACACTTCCTAGGATAGTAGGAGAAGACGGGCAAATGGAAAATGATGTGTCCCATATCAAGGATCTCCTAAAATACGGAGATGCACTGCATGTTCTACTGTGCTGAGCACTCACCACCCATCTCTCCGTGAGGCTGATAGGAATGTAGGCTAGTTTCCTGAGTCTAAAGAAAACCCGGTTTTTCCCATTTCTTGAGCAGTGTTGGGGAGGGCAAATCCACTGGTGCATGTGCTCAGATTGTTGATCCACGGGCTCTCAAGCACCCTCATTCCCATCTTGTTACACTGGAATTGGTGGGTGCTAATAGCCTGCATCAGGAGCAAGATGAGCTGCCTGCCCTCAAAAACGGTGCGACCAACCCCACCTAGTGGACCTGGGTGGAAGTGCCAGCTCTCAAACTTCAATGGAATCCCTTGTCCTGGGTGGATATGCGGGGATTTATCGCTCATAGTCTATTTCCTCGACTCCCAGGAAACACGGATAGAATCATTTCTTCAAAAACGCAAGACCCTGGCACCCATTCCCTTCATTATCCTCTTACCCTCACAGCAGAGCCATAGAATGTCGTCAATGTTGTTTGGAAGCGGGCAGGTAATGAAAGATCTCTGGTTGCCATGGGAACCTTGACACTTCCATGTTCTCATTCCACTTCTCTATGACCTCAGCTGGAATGTGGGGTGCAGGTGCAATGTCACTGGAGCCACTCGAGCTATTTCATGTTGCACAAGGCTTTAAAAACACTCTGGGGATTGCAATCAAGTGACTTCCACTGGAGCATGGAAAGGCCGTGAGCTTCACAACATAATTTACCAATGCCTTCTCCTTCTCGTTTTATTAGAGGACTTTTCCCATGTATGGCTCCCATGTCACAGGAGAACTGGTAAATCATTCTTACGTTTTTCTGAGTTATATTGATTGCAATGAAATTAATGCTCAAGGATATGACTTTAGTCACTTATTTATGTGTAGTAAATCTTCAGAGAAATAATTGAAAACATAAGGAGCAGAAGATAGAAATTGGAGAAGGAATGTTTCCTTTTTGCCACTACGTTTCTATTCTGGGACCTCAGTTCATATACGCCATCAACACATACATTTTCCTGTTTATATCTTCCTGCAGCATCTCAATAAGTTGCTGAAGCACATTTCCTGAGGGAAACAGGCTTGGAACAGGAGGCAAAACATCCTCTGCCTCACCAAGATGGTGGGCAAGATCCAGCTTCTGAACTGCCTTGTGCATTGTATACAGCTCTATGCTCTTTAGATTTTTTCAAAGAAAAGGTCAAAATGAAAAATAAGAAAAAAGTTATTTCTGGGAAAGTGTCAGATAATTTTGAATATAATGGATAGGCATTCATATGTGAATGATCCACCATATCTCCATTCATATTCACCAATTTAGAATCTTCTCAATCCCACATATTTCTGCCTCTGCCATGGTTTCTTGCATCCTTGGATACCTGATATATTCTCCTGCTCTCAGATCAATCACCTACTTCCATTTTCGACCATATTTAAGACTGGGAAAATCTATTCCTCAGGACTCAGGTCTGGGTTTGGTTATTGACATGCAAATTAGTTCATTGCCGGTTTATTTTGGAAAAGAGTATTAGGAAACCTGACACATTGATTGGCTTCATCATGTATGATTCTCTGCATACAATTTCACAAATTAAGTCTTGAGATGATCAAGTGTTGTATCTCAGACAGTCCATTCCAGTGCAGGCCATTTAGCCAATCTGGTAGAGTGCCTGCCTTGCATCCTTGTGGCCCAGGTTCGAGTCCCAAGCACTTTGGCAATGTGGAAATAGCAAACAAGTGATAACAATTTGAGCCTCCTAAACTTCCACCATCTCTTTTTCTTTTCTTTTCTCCTCTCGTAAAAAGAGAGTCAACACTCTAAAACAGCACCAGTTTCTCATGCAACCCAAGTCCACCAACAGCTTACAGCTGGCTACTGTGCTCCAAGAGAGCCATGCTCTACACTCACCTGCATTTCTACAGAGTATCTGTTCCACAAAATCTCTTTACACTCCTTAGGACAGAGAAAACTGGCCTCTCATGAGTATACTTCTGAGAATAATTCTTCAGCACCTTCTTCAGCCTGTTCATTGTGCAGAAGATTTCAGGAAATTCCAAATTTCAACCGCACTTGTACCTGGCACTCCCATGTCTTCTTCAACCTACTGCCATATTATCTGGCTGTGACGAGGCTTCCACAGCAGAGCACTTTCCACGTGTACCACATTGTCTACTGAAAAATGAAGAAGTGTACACAAAGGACAACCATGCTTGTCCCTGGAACTCCACTCACTCTTACTCTGCAGACGCTTACCTGTGATTTCTTGGAGAATAAAGTTAGGATTTGGGGCTGAATAAATGTTAGCATGTATTGATAGCATTCACGAGGTTCACAGTGCATTTAATACCTACTCCTTCAATGTCATTGGAGCTCCATTGTCAAGAGGAATGGAGCCCTTCTGTAGACTCTTGTTAATATTGATGGACGTCCTCAAGACAAGCAGTGCAGGGAATAGTGTTGCATATCCGAGAATCACCTGGCTTAAATTGTAGGTCTTGGGGGAAAGTTCTGGGATGTTGGGATGCCTATGCTCATGGTTCTTGTGCTAGAGATAATAGGAAACAGAATTCGCATATTCGGCTGTCCCTTGGGAGCAAAAGAAAAGAGACAGGAACTTGCAAGATCATTGTTGTCCTGAAAAGGGGAATCATGTTCAGTGTTCAAGGTATCACAGACAATGGGCAGACAATGACTACTTTCTGTGTTTGTAATGTGTAATGACCCTTAATATATGTTGTGGAGTTTGAGGTTTGACCATAATCCATGGCGAGATTCATCGGGTGTCTTTTCTCTACATGTGTTCCAGCATCAACATCCTTCAGCTTTTCTGTGCCTACAAATATACTTACTCTCATCTTTTGAATATTCACCTCGGAAGCTTGGAACCAATGAACTTTCAGCACCATCTATGTTCATGCCTAGTGTTATGCCCTTAAAATTGTGCCCATCATGCTATCACCAGTCTGATAATTCATCCCACTGCTTGTGGTTTGCTCCATGCTGGGGCTGGTTAGAGGACTCCTGGTAATATCCCACAGGAAATTGCGACAGAGAGGTATTTGTCTCTCAAGAAGTCCAACCATTTTGTGAATACAGATAGGCAAATCAACTGTGCTTCTTGTTTTGTCTTGATGTGACCCTGGCAAAATCAGTAGATAAGTTTCAGTGTGGAGCCCAGTTGTAAGCCAGCAGCGAAGGAGTAGTGGACAGGCAGTTGGAGTGAGCACAGAACATCCCTCCTTGCATGTCAGGTTTATGCAGTCCTCCTTCAAACACGCAGGGTGAATGACTCCTCCTATCTTCTTGAAACAAGAGAGGAGCACCTCACCTTTACACGGAACATGGACATCCCAGCTTCCATCTCTCTCCTATCCACACTTCCTATGATAGTAGGAGAAGTCGGGCAAATGGAAAATGATGTGTCCCATATCAAGGATCTCCTAAAATATGGAGATGCACTGCATGGTCTACTGTGCTGAGCACTCACCACCCATCTCTCCGTGAGGCTGATAGGACCCTAGGCAAGTTTCCTGAGTCTGAAGAAAACCCAGTTGTCCCATTTCTTGTGCAGTGTGGCAGAGGACAAATCCCCTGGTGTCGGTGCTCAGATTGTTGAACCACCGGCTCTCAAGCACCACTCAGTTCCAGCATGTTCCACGGGAACAGATGGAGGCTAATAACCTGCATCAGGATCGAAATGAGGTGCCTGCAATCAAAACGGTGCTACAAATGGAGCACAGTGCAACCTAGTGTAGCTGGGTTGAAGTGCAAGCTCTGAGATTTCAATGGAATCCGTTGTCCTGCCTGGATATGCGGGGATGTATTGCTCATAGTGTATTTCCTTGTCTCCCGTACAACAAGGATAGAATCATTTCATCAAAAACACAAGATCCTGGCACCTGCTCCCTTCATTTTCTCTTACCCTCACAGCTGAGCCACCGCATGTCGAATGTGGTTTTGAAGCGGAAAGCAACTGAAAGGTCTCTGGTTGTCATGGGAATCCTGACGCGTCCGTGTTCTCATTCCACTACTCTATGACCTCAGTTGGAATCTGGAGTGCAGGTGCAATGTCAATGGAGCCACTCGTGAAAGTTCATGTTGCCCAAAGCTTTACAAACACTCTGGGGATTGCAATCAAGTGACTTCTCCTATGGGAGCCTCGAAACCAAGTGAGTTTCACAACTTAGCTTACCAATGCCTGTTACTTCTCCTTTCATTAGAGGACTTTTACCATGTATGGCTCCAATGTCACAGGAGAACTGGAAAACAATTCTTACATTTTTCTGAGTTATATTGATTGCAGAAGAATGAATGCTCAAGGATATGACTTTAGCCACTTAAATCTGTGTAATAAATCTTGAGAGAAATAACTGAAAACATAAGGAGGAGAAGATACAAATTGGAGAAGGAATGTTTCCTTTTTGCCACTACGTTTCTATTCTGGGACCCCAGTCCATTTGTGCCATCACCACATGCATTTGCCTCTTTATATCACCGTGAAGTGTCTCTCTAAGTTGCTGAAGCACTTTTACTGAGGGAAGCAGGCTTGGAACAGGAGTCACAACTTTCTCTGCCTCACCAACTCCTGGGATGTTGTGCAAGATCCAGCTCCTGAACTGGCTTGTGCATTATATACAACTCTCCTCTCTTTAGAATTTTTCAATCAAAAGGTCAAAAGGAAAAATACAAAAAAAAAAATTTCTGGGAAATTGTCAGATACTTTTGAATGTAATGGATAGGCATTCATATGTGAATGATCCCCAATATCTCCATTCATATTCACCAATTTAGCATCTTCTCAATCCCACATATTTCTGCCTCTGCTTCAGTTTCTGGCCTCCTTGGATACCTAATATATATTTTCCTGCTCTCAGATCAATCAGCTACTTCCATTTCGACCTTACTTAAGAGAGGAAATATCTTTTTCTCGGACACAGGGCTAGGCTTCGGTATTGACATGCAAAATAGTTCCTTGCTGGATTGTTTTGGACAGGAGAATTAGTAATTCCAGAGACACTGATTGGCTTGGTCATGTTTGATTCTCTGCATACAATTTCACAAATTAAGACTGGAGGTGATCAAGAGTTGTATCTCAGAGGGTCCCTTCCAAGGCAGGCCATTTAGCCCACCTGTAGAGTGCCTACCTTGCATCTTCTAGGCCTGTGTTTGAGTCCCAAGCACTTCTGGAATGTAGAAATTGCAATCAAGGAAAAACATTTTGAGCCTCCTAACCTTCCACCATCTCTTTTTTTTTTTTCTTTTCTCCACTTCTCTCAAAGGAATCAACACTCTAAAACAGCAACAACTTCTCATGCAAAACAAGTCCACCAACAGCTTTCAGTAGGTTACTGTGCTCCAAAAGAGTGGTGCTCCACGCTCACCTGCATTTCTTAAGAGTACTTGTTCCATGAAGTCCCTCTACTCTCCTTGGGAGAGAGAAATCTGGCCTCTCATGGGTATGCTCATGAGGATAATTCTTCAGCACCTTCTTCAGCTGTGCATTGTGCAGAAGATTTCAGGTAAATCAAAATGACAACCGCACTTGTACCTGGCACTCCCCAGTCTTCTTTGACACACTGCCACACTCTCTGGCCATGACGGGGCTTCCACAGCGGAGAACTTTCCAAGTGTACCACATTGTCTACTGGAAAACCAAGAGGTGAACACAAAAGACAACCATGCTTGTCTCTGGTACTCCTCTCACTCTTGCTTTGCAGATGCTTGCCTGTGAATTCTTGGAGAATAATGTTAGGATTTGGGGCTGAATCAATGTTAGCATGTATTGATAGTATTCAGGAGGTACACAGGTCATTTAATACCTACTCTTCCAATGTCACTGGAGCTCCAGTGTCAAAAGTAATGAAGACCTTCTGTAGATTCTTGCTAATATTGATGGATGTCCTCAAGACAAGCAGTGCAGGGATTAGTGTTGCATATGCCAGGTTCAACTGGCTTAAACTGTAGGTCGTGGGGGAAATTGTTGGGAAGTTGGGATTGCCTATGCTCATGATTCTTGTGCCAGAGATAATAGGAATCAGCATTCCCATATTCGGCTGTCCCTTGGGAGCAATAGGAAAAAGACAGGAACTTGGAAGGTCATTGTTGTCCTGAAAAGGGGAATGATATTCTGTATTCATGGTAGCACAGAGAGTGGGCAGACAATGACTACTTCCTGTGTTTTTATGGTATAATTACCTGAATATATGTCATGGAGTTTGAGGTTTGACCATGATCCATGGCGAGTTTCATCGGGTGTCTTTCCTGTACTTGTGTTCCAGCATCAAGACCCTTCAGCTTATCTGGCCCCACAAATATACTTACTCTCATCTTTTGCATATTCACCTGGGAAACTGGAACCCTTCAACTTTCAGCACCATCTATGATCATGCCTAGTGTTATGCCCTTGAAATTGTGCCCATCATGTCATCACCAGACTGATAGTTCATCCCCCAGCTTGTGGTCTGCCTCATCCTGGGGATGATTAGAGGACTACTGGTAATATCACACAGGAAATTGGGAGAGAGAGGAATATGTCTCTCAAGAAGTCCAAACATTTTGTGAATATAGATAGGCAAATCATCTCTGCATCTTCTTTTAACTTGATGTGTCCCTGGCAAATGCAATAGGAAAGTTTCAGTGTAGAGCCTAGTTGTAAACCAGCAGCAAAGATGGATGGGGCAGGCCGTTGGAATGAGCACAGAACATCTGTCATTGCATATCAGGTTTATTCCGTCATCCATCCAACAGGCAGGGTGAATGACTCCCTCTTCTCTTCATGAACCAAGAGAATAGCCACTCAAATTCACATGGAACATGGACCTCCCAGCTTCCACCTCTCTCCTATCCACACTTCCTCGGATAGTAGGAGAAGCCGGGCAGAGGGAAAATGATGTGTCCCATATCAACTATCTCCTAAACTACGGAGATTCACTGCATGGTCTACAGTGCTGAGCACTGACCACCCTTCTCTCCGTGAGGCTGAGGGACCCTAGACTAGTTTCCTGAGTCTGAAAAACCCTGGGTTTTCCCATTTCTTCAGCACTGTTGCGGAGGGCAAATCCAATGCTGCCAGTGCTCAGATTGTTGATACATGGACTCTCAAGCACCCTCAGTCCCAGTTTGTTCCACTGTAATTGGTGGGGCCTAATAGCCTGCATCAGGAGACAAATGAGCTGCCTGCCATCAAAAACGGTGCGACCAACAGAGCACAGCGCCACCTAGTGGACCTGGGTGCAAGTGCGAGCTCTCAGACTTCAATATGATCCCTTGTCCTGCCTGCATATGCTGGGATTTATCGCTCATAGCCTATTTCCTCGACTCCTGGGCAACAAGGATGGAATCATTTCTTCAAAAACACAAGACCCTGGCATTCGCTCCCTTCATTATCCTCTTACGCTCACAGCTGAGCCACCCCATGTCTTGAATATGGATTTGAAGCGGACAGGAACTGAAAGGTCTCTGGTTGCCCTGGGAACCGTGACGCTTTTGTGCTCTCATTCAACTCCTCTATGACCTCAGCTGGAAATCGGGGTGCAGGTGCAATATCAGTGGTGCCACTCGTGGAAGTTTATTTTGTCCAAGGTTTTACAAACACTCTGGGGATTGAAATGATGTGACTTCTCCTACTGGATCCTCGAAAGCCTATGAGCTTCACAACCTAGCTTACCAATGCCTGCTCCTATCCCTTTCATTAGAGGACTTTTCCCATATATGGTCTCATGTCACAGAAGTACTGATAAACAATTCTTACGTTTTCTGCATCATGTTGATTGCAATGAAATGAATGCTCAAGGATATGACTTTAGCCACTTATCTCTGTGTAATAAATCTTGACACAAATAACTGAAAACAAAAGGAGGATAAGATAGAAATTGGAGAAGAAATGTTTCCTTTTTGTCACCATGTTTCTATTCTGGGATTCCAGTCCTTATGAGCCATCATCACATGCATTTGCCTGTTTCTATCTCCCTGCAGCATCTCGCTAAATTGCTGAAGCACTTTTATTGAGGGAAACAGGCTTGAAACAGGAGGCACAATTTCCTCTACCTCACCAACTCCTGAGATGGTGGGCAAGATCCAGCTCTTGAACTGGTTTGTGCATTATGCACAGATCTCTGCTCTTTAGAATTTTTCAAAGATCAATAGGAAAAATAAGAAAAAAATTCTTTCTGGAAAAGTGTCAGATAGTTTTGAATGTGATGGAGAGGCATTCATATGTGAATGATCCTCAATATCTCCATTCATATTCAACAATGTAGCATCTTCTCAATTCCACATATTTCTGCCTATGCCCTGGTTTATTGCATCTTTGGATCCCTGGTATATTTTCCTGCTCTCGGAACAACCAGCTACTTCCATTTTCGACCTTATTTAGAAGGGAGAAATATTTTTCCTTAGGACACAGGGAAGGCTTCTGTATTGACATGCAAAAGAGTTCCTTGCCGGATTGTTTTGGACTGCAGAATTAGGAATTCCTGAGACACTGATTGGCTTGATCATGTTTGACTCTCTGCATACAATTTCACATATTAAGAATGGAGGTGATCACGTCTTGTATCTCAGAGAGTCCCTACCAGAGCAGGCCATATAGCACAACTGGTAGTGTGCCTGCCTTGCTTACTCGAGGCCCGGTTTCCAGTTCCAAGAACTCTGGGAATGTGAAAATAACAAACAAAGGAAAACGATTTGAGCCTCCTAAGCTTCCACCAACTCTTATTCTTTTCTTTTCTCCTCTTGTCACAATAGGAATCAACACTCTAAATTACCACGAACTTCTCATGCAACCCAAGTCCAACAACAACTTTCAGCAGGCTACTGTGCTCCAAGAGAGCCAAGCTCAACACTCACCTGCATTTCTTCAGACTACTTGTTCCACGAAGTCCCTCTACACTCATTAGGACAGAGAAAACTGCCCTCTCTTGAGTATGCTTATGATGAAAATTCTTCAGCACTTTCTTCAGCTGTGCATTGTGCAGAAGATATCAGGAAATTCAAAATGACAACCGCACTTGTACCTGGCACTACCCAGTCTTCTTAGACCCACTGCCATACTCTCTGGCCATGTCGGAAATTCCACAGCAGAGCACTTTCCACGTGTACCACATTATCTGCTGGAAAACCAAAAGGTGAACACAAAGAGGACCATGCTTTTGCCTGGAACTCCTCTCACTCTTGCTTTGCAGTCCCTTGCCTGTGATTTCTTGGAGAATAAAGTTAGGATTTGGGGCTGAATCAATGTTAGCATGTATTGATAGCATTCAGGAGGTTCACAGGGCATTTAATACCTACTCTCCCAATGTCATTGGAGCTCCAGTGTCAAGAGGAATATTGATGGACGTCCTCAAGAAAAGCATTGCAGGGATTAGTGTTGCATATACCAAGATCAACTGGCTTCAATTGTAGGACGTGGGGGAATGTGCTGGGAAGTTGGGAATGCCTGGGCTCATGGTGCTTGTGCCAGAGAAAATAAGAATGAGCTTCACATATTGGGCTGTCCCTGGGAGCAACACAAAAGAGACAGGAACTTGCAAGATCATTGTTGTCCTGAAAAGGGGAATGATATTCAGTATTCATAGTACCACAGAAAACGGGCAAATAATGACTACTTCATGTGTTTGTACTGTATAATGATCCTTAATATATGTCTTGGAATTTGAGGCTTGAACATGATCCATTGCGAGTTTCATCGGGTGTCTTTTCTGTACTTGTGTTCCAGCATCAACACTCTTCAGCTTATCTGGCCCCACACATATACTTAATCTCAACTTGAACATTCACCTTGGAAGCTTGGATACATTCAACTTTCAGCACCATTTATGTTCATGCCTAGTGATATGCTCTTGAAATTGTGCCCATCATGCCATCACCAGACTGATATTTCATCCCTCTGCTTGTGTTCCAATCGAACCTGGTGCTGGTTAGAGGACTTCTGGTAATATCCCACAGGAAATTGCGCAGAGAGGTATTTGTCTCTCAAGAAGACCAAATCATCTCTGCATCTTGTTTTGACTTAATGTGACCCTGGCAAATACAGTAGGTAAGTTTCAGTGTGGAGCCCAGTTGAAAGCCAGCAGCGAAGGAGTAGTGGACAGGCAGTTGGAGTGAGCACAGAATAACTCTCCTTGCATGTCAGGTCTCTCTGGTCCTCCATCCAACAGGCAGGGTGAATGACTCCCTCCTCTCTTCGTGAAACAAGAGAGGAGACTCTCACCATCACATGGAACATGGTCATCCCAGCTTCCATCTCTCTCCCATCCACACTTTGTAGGATAGTAGGAGAAGCTGGGCAGATGGAAAATGATGTATCCCATATCAAGGGTCTCCTAAAATACGGAGATGCACCGCATTCTCTACTGTGCTGAGCACTCACCACCCATCTCTCCGTGAGGCTAATAGGACCCTAGGCTAATTTCCTGAGTCTGAAGGAAACCCGAGTTGTCCCATTTATTTCGCAGTGTTGCGGAGGGCAAATTCCCTGGTGCCGGTGCTCAGATGGCTGACCCACGGGCTTTCAATCGCCCCTCTGACCCAGCTTGTTCCAATGGAATTGGTGGGGGCTAATAGCCTGCATCAGGAGCCAGAAGAGTTGCCTCCCATCAAAAACTTTGCAACAAACGGAGTCCAGCGCCACCTAGTGGACCTGGTTGCAAATGCAAGCTCTCAGACTTCAATGGGATATCTTATCCTGAATGGATATGCGGGGATTTACTGCTCATAGCCTATTTCCTCGACTCCAGGACAACAAGGATGGAATCATTTCTTCAAAAACGCAAGACCCTGGCACCCGCTCCCTTCACTATCCTCTTACCCTCACAACTGAGCCACCGCATGTCTTCAATATGGATATGAAGCGGACAGGAACTGAAAGGTCTCTGGTTGCCATGGGAATTGTGATGCTTCCGTGCTCTCATTCAACTCCTCTATGACCTCAGCTGGAATCTGGGGTGCAGGCGCACTGTCAGTGGTGCCACTCGTGGAAGTTCATGTTGACCAAGGCTTTACAAACACTCTGCGGATTGAAATGAAGTGACTTCTCCTACTGGAGCCTCGAAAGACCATGAGCTTCACAACCTAGCTTACCAATGCCTGTTCCTATCCCTTTCATTAGAGGACTTTCCCCATGTATGGTCTCATGTCACAGAAGTACTGGTAATCAATTCTTACGTTTTTCTGAGTTATGTTGATTGCAATGAAATGAATGCTCAAGGATATGACTTTAGCCACTTATCTCTGTGTAATAAATCTTGAAAGAAATAAGTGACCTCAAAAGGAGGATAAGATAGAAATTGGAGAAAGAATCTTTCCTTCTTGTCACCAAGTTTCTATTCTGGGATCCCAGTCCTTATGAGCCATCATCACATGCATTTGCCTGTTTCTATCTCCCTGCAGCATCTCGCTAAATTGCTGAAGCACTTTTACTGAGGGAAACAGGCTTGAAACAGGAGGCACAATTTCCTCTACCTCACCAACTCCTGAGATGGTGGAAAAGATCTAGCTCTTGAACTGGCTTGTGTATTATGTACAGCTCTCTGCTCTTTAGAATTTTTAAAAGATCAATAGGAAAAATAAGAAAAAAATTCTTTCTGGGAAAGTGTCAGAGATTTTGAATGTAATGGAGAGGCATTCATATGTGAATGATCCCCAATATCTCCATTCATATTCACCAATGTAGCATCTTCTGAATCCCACATATTTCTGCCTCTGCACCAGTTTCAGGCCTCCATGGATCCCTGATATATTTTCCTGCTCTCGGATCAATCAGCTACTTCCATTTTCAACCTTATTTAGAAGGGAGAAATATTTTCCTTAAGACACAGGGCAAGGCTTCTGTATTGACATGCAAAACAATTCCTTGCTGGATTGTTTTGGACAGCAGAATTAGGAATTCGTGAGACACCAATTGGCTTGGTCATGTTTGATTCTCTGCATACAATTTCACAAATTAAGACTGGATGTGATCAAGTCTTGTATCTCAGAGTGTCCCTACCAGAGCAGGCCATTTAGCACAACTGGTAGTGTGCCTCCTTTACATCCTCGAGGCCCGGTTTCGAGTCCCAAACACTCTGGGAATGTGGAAATAACAAACAAAGGAAAACATTTTGAGCCTTCTAAGCTTCCACCTTCTCTTTTTCTTTTCTTTTCTCCTCTCGTCACAAAAGGAATCAACACGCTAAAGTAGCACGAACTTCTTATGCAACCCAAGTCCACCAACACCTTTCAGCAGGCTACTGTGCTCCAGGAGAGCCGTGCTCAACACTCACCTGTATTTCTTCAGAGTAGTTATTCCATGAAGTCCCTCTACACTCATTAGGACAGAGAAAACTGCCCTCTCTTGAGTTTGCTTATGAGGATAATTCTTCATCACTTTCTTCAGCTGTGCATTGTGCAGAAGATTTCAGAAATTCAAAATGACAACCGCACTTGTACCTGGAACTTCCCAGTCTTCTTCGACCCACTGCCATACTCTCTGGCTATGTCAGGAATTCCACAGCAGAGCACTTTCCATGTGTACCACATTGTCTACTGGAAAACCAAGAGGTGAACACAAAGAGGACCATGCTTTTGCCTGGAACTCCTCTCACTCTTGCTTTGCAGTCCCTTGCCTGTTAATTCTTGAAGAATAAAGTTAGGATTTGGGGCTGAATCAATGTTAGCATGTATTGATAGCATTCAGGAGGTTCACAGGGCATTTAATACCTACTCTCCCAATGTCATTGAGGCTCCAGTGTCAAGAGGAATGGAGCCCTTCTGTAGACTCTTGTGAATATTGATGGACGTCCTCAAGAAAAGCATTGCAGGAATTAGTGTTGCATATCCCAAGATTAACTGGCTTAAATTGTTAGACCGTCGGAATGTGCTGGGAAGTTGGGAATGACTATGCTCATGGTTCTTGTGCTAGAGAAAATAGGAAGTATCTTCACATATTCGGCTGTCCATGGGAGCAACGGAAAAGAGACAGGAACTTGCAAGGTCATTGTTGTCCTGAAAAGGGGAATGATATTCAGCATTCATAGCAGCACAGACAATGGGCAGAAAATGACTACTTCCTCGGTTTGTACTGTATAATGAGCCTGAATATATTTCATGGAGTTTGAGGCTTGAACATGATCCATTGCAAGTTTCATCGGGTGTCTTTTCTGTACCTGTGTTTCAGGATCAACACCATTCAGCTTATCAGGCCCCCCAAATATACTTACACTCATCTTTTGAATATTCACCTTGGAAGCTTGGATCCATTCACTTTCAGCAACATCTATGTTAATGCCTAGTGTTATGCTCTTGAAATTGTGCCTACCATGCCATCACCAGAATGATATTTCATCCCTCTGCTTCTGTCTACTCCATCCTGGAGCTGGTTAGAGGTCTTCTGGTAATATCCCACAGGAAATTGTGACACAGAGGTATTTGTCTCTCAAGAAGATCAACCAAATTGTGAATACAGTTAGGCAAATCATCTCTGCCTCTTGTTTTGACTTAATGTGACCCTGGCAAATACAGTAGGTAAGTTTCATTGTGGAGCCCAGTTGAAAGCCAGCAGCGAAGGAGGAGTGGACAGGCAGTGGGAGTGAGCACAGAGTAACTCTCCTTGCATGTCAGGTTTATCCGGTCCTCCATCCAACAGGCAGGGTGAATGACTCCCTCCTCTGTTCAGGAACCAAGAGAGGAGCCTCTCACCATCACATGGAACATGGTCATCCCAGCTTCCATCTCTCTCCTATCCACACTTTTAGGATAGTAGGAGAAGTTGGGCATATGGAAAATGATGTGTCCCATATCAAAGATCTCCTAAAATACAGAGATGCACTGCATGCTCTACTGTGCTGAGCACTCACCACCCATCTCTCCGTGAGGCTGATAGGAACCTAGGCTTATTTCCTGAGTCTGAAGAAAACCCGAGTTGTCCCATTTCTTTAGCAGTGTGGCAGAGGGCAAATTCCCTGGTGCCGGTGCTCAGATGGCTGACCCACGGGCTTTCAATCGCCCCTCTGACCCAGCTTGTTCCACTGGAATTGGTGGGGTCTAATAGCCTTCAGCAGGAGCCAGAAGAGTTGCCTCCCATCTAAAACTTTGCGACAAACGGAGTCCAGCGCCACCTAGAGGACCATGATGCAAGTGCGAGCTCTCAGACTTCAATGGGATCCCTTATCCTGCCTGGATATGCTGGGATTTATCGCTCATAGCCTATTTCCTCTACTCCCGGGCAACAAGGAAGGAATCATTTCTTCAAAAACGCAAGACCCTGGCACCCGCTCCCTTCATTATCCTCTTACCCTCACAGCTGAGCCACCCCATGTCTTGAATATGGTTTTGAAGCGAACAGGAACTGAAAGGTCTCTGGATGCCCTGGGATTCGTGACGCTTCCGTGCTCTCATTCAACTCCTCTATGACCTCAGCTGGAATCTGGGGTGCAGGTGCAATGTCAGTGGTGCCACTCGTGGAAGTTCATGTTGACCAAGGCTTTACAAACCCTCTGCGGATTGAAATGAAGTGACTTCTCCTACTGGAGCCTCGAAAGCCCATGAGTTTCAAAACCTAGCTCACCAATGCCTGCTCCTATCCCTTTCATTAGAGGACTTTTCCCATGTATGGTCTCATGTCACAGAAATACTGGTAAATAATTCTTACGTTTTTCTGAGTTATGTTGATTGCAATGAAATGAGTGCTCAAGGATATGACTTTAGCCACTTATCTCTGTGTAATAAATCTTGAAAGAAATAAGTGACCTCAAAAGGAGGATAAGATAGAAATTGGAGAAGGAATCTTTCCTTCTTGTCACCAAGTTTCTATTCTGGGATCCCAGTCCGTATGAGCCATCATCACATGCATTTGCCCGTTTCTATCTCCCTGTAGCGTCTCACTAAATTGCTGAAGCACTTTTACTGAGGGAAACAGGCTTGAAACAGGAGGCACAATTTCCTCTGCCTCACCAACTCCTGAGATGGTGGAAAAGATCTAGCTCTTGAATGGCTTGTGCATTATGTACAGCTCTTTGCTCTTTAGAATTTTTCAAAGAAAAGATCATAAGGATAAATAAGAAAAAAATTCTTTCTGGGAAAGTGTCAGAGAGTTTGAATGTAATGGAGAGGCATTCATATGTGAATGATCGCCAATATCTCCATTCATATTCACCAATGTAGCATCTTCTAAATCCCACATATTTCTGCCTCTGCCCCGGTTTCAGGCCTCCGTGGATCCCTGATATATTTTCCTGCTCTCGGATCAATCAGCTACTTCCATTTTCGATCTTATTTAGAAGGGAGAAATATTTTCCTTAAGACACAGGGCAAGGCTTCTGTATTGACATGCAAAACAGTTCCTTGCCAGATTGTTTTGGACAGGAGAATTAGGAATTCCTGAGACACCAATTGGCTTGGTCATCTTCACATATTCGGCTGTCCATGGGAGCAACGGACCATGCTTCTGCCTTGAACTCCTCTCACTCTTGCTTTGCAGACACTTGCCTGTGATTTCTTGGAGAATAAAGTTAGGATTTGGGCCTGAATCAATGGTAGCATGTATTGATAGCATTCAGGAGGTTCACAGGGCATTTAATACCTACTCTCCCAATGTCCTTGGAGCTACAGTGTCAAGAGGAATGTAGCCCCCCTATAGAGTCTTGCGAATATTGATGGACGTCCTCAAGAAAAGCATTACAGGATTAGTGTTGCATATCCCAAGATCAACTGGCTTAAATAGTTGGACTGTTGGAATGTGCTGGGAAGTTGGGAATGCCTATGGTCATGGTTCTTATGCCAGAGAAAATAGGAAGTATCTTCACATATTCGGCTGTCCCTGGGAGCAACGGAAAAGAGACAGGACTTGCAAGGTCATTGTTGTCCTGAAAAGGGGAATATATTCAGTATTCATAGTAGCACAGACAATGGGCAGACAATGACTACTTCTTCGGGTTGTACTGTATAATGAGCTTGAATATATTTCATGGAGTTTGAGGCTTGAACATGATCCATTGCAAGTTTCATCAGGTGTCTTTTCTGTACCTGTGTTCCAGCATCAAAGAACTTCAGCTTCTCTGGCCCCACAAATATACTTACTCTCATCTTTTGCATATTCACCTTGGAAAGTGGAACCCTTCAACTTTCAGCACCATCTGTGTTCATGCCTATTGTTATGCCCTTGAAATTGTGCCCATAATGACATCGCCAGACTGATAATTCATCCTCCAGCTTGGGGTCTGCTTCATCCTGGGGATGGTTAGAGAACTACTGGTAATATCCCACAGGACATTGCAACACAGAGGTATATGTCTACAAGAAGACCAAACATTTTGTGAATATAGATAGGCAAATCATCTCTGCATCTTCTTTTGACTTGATGTGTCCCTGGCAAATGCAATAGAAAATTCCCGTGTGAAACCTAGTTGTAAACCAGCAGCGAAGGTGGAGCGGCAGGAAGGTGGAGTGAGCACAGAACATCTCTCATTGAATATCAGGTTTATTCTGTCATCCATCCAACAGGCAGGGTGAATGACTCCCTCTTCTCTTCATGAACCAAGAGAATAGCCACTCAAATTCACATGGAACATGGATCTCCCAGCCTCCAACTCGCTCCTATCCACACTTCCTCGGATAGTAGGAGAAGCCGGACAGAGGGAAAATGATGTGTCCCATATCAAGTATCTCCTAAAATATGGTCTACAGTGCTGGGCACTGACCACCCATCTCTCCGTGTGGCTGAGGGACCCTAGGCTAGCTTCCTGAGTCTGAAGAAACCTGGGTTTTCCCATTTCATCATCAGTGTTTCAGAGGGCAAATCCAATGCTGCCAGTGTTCTGATTGTTGATACATGGACTCTCAAGCACACTCAGTCCCAGCTTGTTCCACTGTAATTGGTGGGGCCTAATAGCCTGCATCAGGAGACAAATGAACTGCCTGCCATCAAAAGCGGTGCGACCCACGGTGCACAACGCCACCAGGTGGACCTGGGTGCAAGTCGAGCTCTCCGACTTCAATGGGATACCTTGTCCTCCCTAGATATGCGTGGATTTATCACTCATAGACTATTTCCTCAACTCCCAGGCAACAAGGATTGAAACATTTCTTCAAAAACGCAAGAGCCTGGCACCTGCTCCATTCATTATCCCCTTACACTCACAGCTGAGTCACCAAATGTCCTGAATGTGCCTTTGAAGTGGACAGCAACTGAAAGTTCTCTGGTTGCCATGTGAACATTGACACTTCCATGTTCTCATTCCATTCTTCTATGACCTTAGCTGGAATCTGGGTGAATGAGCAGTGTCACTGGAGCCAATCGTGAAAGTTCATGTTGCCCAAGTCTTTAAAAAACAATATGGGGATTGCTTTTAATTGACTTCTCCTGGATCCCTGAAAGCCCGTGAGCTTCACAAAGTAGCTCACCAATGCCTGCTCCTTCTCCTTTCATTAGAGGACTTTTCCCATGTATGGCTCCGTGTCACAGGAGAACTGCTAAACAATTCTTAAGTTTTTCTGATTTATATAGATTGCAATGAAATGAATGCTCAAGGATATTACTTCAGTCACTTATCTCTGTGTAATAAATCTTCAGAGAAATAATTGAAAACATAAGGAAGAGAAGTTAGAAATTGCAGAAGGAATGTTTCCTTTTTGCCAAACACGTTTCTATTCTGGGACCCCAGTCCATATGAGCCATCACCACATGCTTTGCCTGTTTATAACTCCCTGCAGCATCTCCCTAAATTGCTGAAGCAATTTTACTGAGGGAAACAGGCTTGGAGCAGGAGGCACTACTTTCTCTGCCTCACCAACTCCTGAGATGGTGGGCAAGATCCAGATCCTGAACTGGCTTGTGCATTGTATACAGCTCTATTCTCTTTAGAATTTTTCACAGAAAAGGTCAAAAAAATAAGAAAAAAATTCTTTCTGGGAAATTGTCAGATAGCTTTGAAAGTAATGGATGGGCATTCATATGTGAATGATCCCAATATCTCCATTCATATTCACCAATTTCGTATCTTCTCAATCCCACATATTTCAGCCTCTGCCCCGGTTTCTTGCTGCCTTGGAACCCTGATATCTTTCCTACTCTCGGATCAATCATCTCCTTCAATTTTTGACCTTTTTTAGAGAGGAAAAATCTTTTCCTCAGGACACATGGCTGGGATTGGGTATTGATATGCAAAATATTTCATTGCCTGATTGTTTTGGATAGGAGTATCACGAATTCCTGAGGCACTGATTGGTTTTGTCATGTTTGATTCTCTGCATACAATTACACAAATTATAAATGGAGGTCATCAGGAGATGTTCATCGGAGTGTCCCTTCCAGAGCAGGCCATTTAAACCATCATGTAGAGTGTTTGCCTTACATCCTTGAGGCCCGGCTTCGAGTCACAATCACTTTGGGAATGTGGAAATAGCAAACAAGGAAAAACAATTTGAGCCACCTAGCATTCCACTGTCTCATTTTCTTTTCTTTTCTCCTCTCCTCACAAAAGTAGTCAACACCCTAAACAGCACCAGTTTCTCATGCACCCCAAGTGCACCAACTGCTTTCAGCAGGCTACTGTGCTCCAAGAGAGCTCTGCTCAACACCCACTTGCATTTCTACAGATTACTTGTCCACAAAGTCCCTCTACACTCCTTAGGACAGAGAAAACTTGCCTCTCATGAGTATGCTTATGAGGATAATTTTTCAGCACCTTCTTCAGCTGTACATTGTGCAGAAGATTTCAGAAAATTCACAATGACAACCACACTTGTACCTGGCACTCCCCAGTCTTCTTCAACACACTGCCATACTCTCTGGCCGTGATGGGGCTTCCACAGCATAGCACTTTCCACGTGTTCTACATTGTCTACTGGAAAACCAAGTGGTGAACACAAAAGACGACCATGCTTGTGTCTGGAACTTTTCCCACACTTGATTTGCAGACGCTGGCCTGTGTTTTCTTGGAGAATAAAGTTAGGATTTGGGGCTGAATCAATGTTAGCATGTATTCATAGCATTCAGAAGGTTCACAGTGCATTTAGTAACTACTCTTTCAAAGTCAGTGGAACTCAAGTGTCAAGGGGAATGGAGCGTTCTGTAGACTCTTGTTAATATTGATGAACGTCTGCAAGACAAGCGGTTCATGGATTAGCGTTACATATCCCAGGATCAACTGCCTTAAATTGTAGGTCATGTGGGAAATTGTTGGGAAGTTGGGATTGCCTTTGCTCATGGATCTGCTGCCAGAGATAATAGGAATCAGCATTCACATATTCGGCTGTCCCTTGGGAACAACAGAAAAAAGACAGGAACTTGGAAGTTCATTGTTGTCCTGAAAAGGGGAATGATGTTCAGTATTCATGGTAGCACAGACAGTGTGCGGACAATGACTACTTCCTGTGTTTTTACGGTATAATTACCTGAACATATGTCATGGAGTTTGAGGTTTCACCATGATCCATGGAGAGTTTCATTGGGTGACTTTCCTGTACATTTGTTCCAACATCAACACCCTTCAGCTTATCTGGCCCCACAAATATACTTCCTCTCATCTTTTGCATATTCACCTTGGAAACTGGAACCCGTCAACATTCAGCACCTTCTATGTTCATGCCTAGTTTTAGGCCATTGAAATTTTGCCCATCATGCCATCGCCAGACTGATAATTCATCCCCCAGCTTGTGGTCTGCTTCATCCTGGGGATGGTTAGAGGACTACTGGTAAAATCCCACAGAAATTGGGAGAGAGAGGTATTTGTCTCTCAAGAAGACCAACCATTTTGTGAATATAGATAGGCAAATCATCTCTGCATCTTCTTTTGACTTGATGTGTCCATGGCAAATGCAATACGAAAGTTTCAGTGTGGTGCCTAGTTGTAAAACAGCAGCGAAAGTGGATGGGGCAGGCAGGTGGAATGAGCACAGAATATCTGTCATTGCATATCAGGTTTAATCCGTCATCCATCCAACAGGCAGGGTGAATGACTCCCTCTTCTCTTCGAGAACCAAGAGAATAGCCACTCAAATTCACATGGAACATGGACCTCCCAGCATCCATCTCTTTCCTATCCATACCTCCTTGGGTAGTAGGAGAAGCCGGGCAGAGGGAAAATGATGTGTCCCTTATCAAGTATCTCTTAAAATACGGAGATGCACTGCATGGTCTACAGTGCTGAGCAGTGACCACCCATCTCTCCGTGAGGCTGAGGGACACTAGGCTAGTTTCCTGAGTCTGAAGAAACCTGGGTTTTCCCATTTCTTCAGCAGTGTTGTGGAGGGCAAATCCAATGCTGCCAGTGCTCAGATTGTTGATACAGGACTCTCAAGCACACTCTGTCCCAGCTTGTTCCACTGTAATTGGTGGGGCCTAATAGCCTGCATCAGGAGACAAATGAGCTGCCTGCCATCACAAACGGTGCGACCCACTGAGCACAGCGCCACCTAGTGGACCTGTGTGGAAGTGGGAGCTCTCCGACTTCAATGGGATACCTTGTCCTGCCTGGATATGCGGGGATTTATCACTTATAGACTATTTCCTCAACTCCCAGGCAACAAGGATTGAAACCTTTGTTCAAAAACGCAAGATCCTGGCACCTGCTCCATTCATTATCCTCTTACACTCACAGCTGAGTCACCAAATGTCTTGAATGTGCGTTTGAAGTGGACAGCAACTGAAAGTTCTCTGGTTGCCATGTGAACCTTGACACTTCCATGTTCTCATTCCATTCTTCTATAACCTTAACTGGAATCTGGGTGCATGAGCAATGTCACTGGAGCCAATCGTGAAAGTTCATATTGCCCAAGGCTTTAAAAACTATCTGGGGATTGCAATTAATTGACTTCTCCTTCTGGATCTTGGAAAGCCTGTGAGCTTCACAAAGTAGCTTACCAATGCCTGCTCCTTCTCCTTTCATTAGAGGACTTTTCCCATGTATGCCTCCGTGTCACAGGAGAACTGCTAAACAATTCTTACATTTTTATGATTTATATAGATTGCAATGAAATGAATGCTCAAGGATATGACTTTAGTCACTTATCTTTGTGTAACAAATCTTCAGAGAAATAATTGAAAACTTAAGGAAGAGAAGTTAGAAATTGGAGAAGGAATGTTTCCTTTTTGCCAACACGTTTCTATTCTGGGACCCCAGTCCATATGAGCCATCACCACATGCTTTAGCCTGTTTATATCTCCCTGCAGTGTCTCCCTAAATTGCTGAAGCAATTTTACTGAGGGAAACAGGCTTGGAACAGGAGACACAACTTCCTCTGCCTCACCAACTCCTGAGATGTTGGGCAAGATCCAGATCCTGAACTGGCTTGTGCAATGTATACAGCTCTATTCTCTTTAGAATTTTTCACAGAAAAGGTCAAAAAAATAAGAAAAAAATTCTTTCTGGGAAACTGTGAGATAGCTTTGAAAGTAATGGATGGGCATTCATATGTGAATGATCCCAATATCTCCATTCATATTCCCCAATTTGGTATCTTCTCAATCCCACATATTTCTGCCTCTGCCCCGGTTTCTTGCCTCCTTGGAACCCTGATATATTTTCCTACTCTAGGATCAAATATCTCCTTCAATTTTCAACCTGATTTAAGAGAGTAAATATCTTTTCCTCAGGACACATGGCTGGGCTTGGGTATTGATAAGGAAAATATTTCATTGCCTGATTGTTTTGGATAGGAGAATCACGAATTCCTGAGGCATTGATTGTTTTCGTCATGTTTCATTCTCTGCATACAATTTCAGAAATTAAAACTGGAAGTCATCACGAGTTGTACATCAGAGTGTCCCTTCCAGAGCAGGCCAATTAGACCATCCGGTAGAGTGTTTGCCTTGAATCCTTGAGGCCCGGCTTCGAGTCACAATCATTCCGGGAATGTGGAAATAGCAAAGAAGGAAAAACAATTTGAGCCACCTAGCATTCCACTGTCTCATTTTGTTTTCTTTTCTCCTCTCCTCACAAAAGTAGTCAACACTCTAAAACAGTACCAGATTCTCATGCACCCCAAGTCAACCAACTGCTTTCAGAAGGTTACTGTGCTCCAAGATAGTCGTGCTCGACACTCATTTGCATTTGTACAGATTACTTGTCCACGAAGTCCCTCTACACTCCTTAGGACACAGAAAACTTGTCTCTCCTGAGTATGCTTATGAGGATAATTTTTCAGCAACGTCTTCAGCTGTACATTGTCCAGAAGATTTCAGGAAGTTCAAAATGACAACCGCACTTGTACTTGGCACTCCCCAGTTTTCTTCAACACACTGCCAGACTCTCTGGCCATGACGGGGCTTCCACAGCATAGCACTTTCCACGTGTACTATATTGTCTACTAGAAAACCAAGTGGTGAACACAAAAGACGACCATGCTTGTGCCTGGAATTCCTCCCACACTTGATTTGCAGATGATTGACTGTGATTTCTTGGAGAATAAATTTAGGATTTTGGGCTGAATCTATGTTAGCATGTATTGATAGCATTCAGGAGGTTCACAGTGCATTTAATAACTACTCTATCAAAGTCATTGGAACTCCAGTGTCGAGAGGAATGGAGCCCTTCTGCAGACTCTTCTTAATATTGATGGACACCCTCAAGAAAAGTGGTGCATGGATTAGCGTTATATATCCCAGGATCAACTGGCTTAAATTGTATGTCATGGGGGAAATTGTTGGGAAGTTGAGATTGCCTATGCTCATGGTTCTTGTGCCAGAGATAATAGTAATCAGCATTCGCATATTCGGCTGTCCCTTGGGAGCAACAGTAAAGAGAGAGGAACTTGGAAGATCATCGTTGTCCTGAAAAGGGGAATGATATTCACTTTTCATGTTAGCACAGACAGTGTGCGGACAATGACTACTTTCTGTGTTTTTACGGTATAATTACCTGAATATATGTCATGGAGTTTGAGGTTTTACCATGATCCATGGCGAGTTTCATTGGGTGTCTTTCCTGTACATGTGTTCCAGCATCAAAACCCTTCAGCTTATCTGGCCCCACAAATATACTTACTCTCATTTTTGCATATTCACCTTGGAAACTGGAACCCTTCAACTTTCAGCACCATCTATAATCATGCCTAGTGTTTTATCCTTGAAATTAGCACATCATGCCATGGCCAGACTTATAATTCATCCACCAGCTTGTGGTCTGCTTCATCCTGGGGATGGTTAGAGGACTACTGGTAAAATTCCACAGGAAATTGGGAGATAGAGGTATATGTCTCTCAAGATTACCAACCATTTTGTGAATGTAGATAGGCAAAACCTATCTACATCTATGCATCTTCTTTTCACTTGTTGTGTCCCTGGCAAATGCAATAGGAAAGTTTCAGTGTGGAGCCTAGTTGTAAACCAGCAGCGAAGGTGGATGGGGAAGGCAGTAGGAATGAGCACAGAACATCTGTCATTGCATATCAGGTTTAATCCGTCATCTATCCAACAGGCTGGGTGAATGACTCCCTCTTCTCTTCATGAACCAAGAGAATTGACACTCAAATTCACATGGAACATGGACCTCCCAGCTTTCACCTCTCTCCTATCCACACTTGCTTGGATAGTAGGAGAAGCCAGGCAGAGGGAAAATGATGTGTCCCTTATCAAGTATCTCCTAAACTACGGAGAAGCACTGCATGGTCTACAGTGCTGAGCAGTGACCACCCATCTCTCCATGAGGCTGAGGGACCCTAGGCTAATTTCCTGAGTCCGAAGAAACCTGGGTTTTCCCATTTCTTCATCAGTGTTTCGGAGGGCAAATCCAATGCTGCCAGTGCTCAGATTGTTGATACATGGACTCTCAAGCACCCTCAGTCCCAGCTTGTTCCACTGTAATTGGTGGGGCCTAATAACCTGCATCAGGAGCCAAATGAGCCTCCTGCTATCAATATCGGTGCAACCAAAGGAGCATATCGCAACCTAGTGGACCTGGGTGGATGTGTGAGCTCTCCGACTTCAATGGGATACCTTGTCCTCCCTAGATATGCGGGGATTTATCACTCATAGACTATTTCCTCAACTCCCAGGCAAGAAGGATTGAAACATTTCTTCAAGAACACAAGACCCTGGCACCTGCTCCATTCATTATCCTCTTACACTCACAGCTGAGTCACCAAATGTCTTGAATGTGCGTTTGAAGTGGACAGCAACTGAAAGTTCTCTGGTTGCCATGTGAACCGTGACGCTCCCGTGTTCTCATTCCACTCCTCTATGACCTTAGCTGGAATCTGGGTGCATGAACAATGTCACTGGAGCCAATCGTGAAAGTTCATGTTGCCCAAGGCTTTAAAAACAATCTGGGGATTGTAATTAATTGACTTCTTCTTCTGGATCATGGAAAGGCCGTGAGCTTCACAAAGTAGCTTACCAATGCCTTCTCCTTCTCCTTTCCTTAGAGGACTTTTCCGATGTATGGCTACGTGTCACAGGAGAACTGCTAAACAATTCTTACGTTTTTCTGATTTATATAGATTGCAATGAAATGAATGCTCAATGATATGACTTTAGTCATTTATCTCTCTGTAATAAATCTTCAGAGAAACAATTGAAAACATAAGGTAGAGAAGTTAGAAATTGGAGAAGGAATGTTTCCTTTTTGCCAACACGTTTCTATTCTGAGCCATCACCACATGCTTTTGCCTGTTTATATCTCCATGCATCGTCTGGCTAAGTTGCTGAAGCAATTATACTGAGGGAAACAGGCTTGGAACAGGAGGCACAACTTCCTCTACCTCACCAACTCCTCAGATTGTGGGCAACATCCAGATCCTGATCTGGCTTGTGCATTGTATACAGCTCTATTCTCTTTGTAATTTTTCACAGAAAAGATCCAAAATTAATAAGAAAAAATTCTTTCTGGGAAATTGTCAGATAGCTTTGAAAGTAATGGATAGGCTTTCATATGTGAATGATCCCCAATATCTCCATTCATATTCACCAATTTGGCATCTTCTCAATCCCACATAATTCTGCCTCTTCCCGGTTTCTTGCCTCCATGGAACCCTGATATAATTTCCTGCTCTCGGATCAATCATCTCCTTCAAATATTGAACTTATTTAAGACAGGAAATATCTTTTCCTCAAGACTCAATGCTGGGCTTGGGAATTGATATGCAAAATATTTCATTGCCTGATTGTTTTAGATAGGAGAATCACGAATTCCTGAGGCATTGATTGGTTTTGTCATGTTTGATTCTCTGCATACAATTACACAAATTAAAAACGGAGGTCATCAAGAGTTGTTCATCAGAGTGGCCCTTCCAGAGCAGGCCATTTAGACCATCAGGTAGAGTGTTTGCCTTACATCCTTGAGGCCTGGCTTCGAGTCACAATCACTCCTGGAATGTGGAAATAGCAAACAAGGAAAAACAATTTGAACCACCTAACATTCTACTGTCTCATTTTTTTCTTTTCTCCTCTCCTCACGAAAGTAGTCAACAATCTAAAACACCACCAGTTTCTGATGCACCCCAATTCCACCAACTGCTTTCAGCAGGCTACTGTGCTCCAAGAGAGACTTTCTCAAAACCCACTTGCATTTCTACACATTAGTTGTACACGACGTCCCTCTACACTCCTTAGGACAGAGAAAACTTGCCTCTCATGAGTATGCTTATGAGGATAATTCTTCAGCACATTCTTCAGCTGTACATTTTGCAGAAGATTTCAGAAAATTCAAAATGACAACCGCACTTGTACCTGGCACTCCCAAGTCTTCTTTAACACACTGCCATACTCTCAGGCTGTGATGGGTCTTCCACAGCAGAGCACTTTCCACGTGTTCTACATTGTCTACTGGAAAACCAAGAGGTGAACACAAAAGACGCCCATGCTTGTGCCTGGAACTCCTCCCACACTTGATTTGCATATGCTTGACTGTGATTTCTTGGAGAATAAAGTTAGGATTTGGGGCTGAATGAATGTTAGCATGTATTGATAGCATTGAGGAGGTTCACAGTGCGTTTAATAACTACTCTTTCAAAGTCATTGGAACTCCAGTGTTGAGAGGAATGGAGTCCTTCTATAGACTCTTGTTAATATTGCTGGACGTCCTCAAGACAAGCGGTGCATGGATTAGTGTTACATATCCCAGGATAAACTGGATTAAATTGTAGGTCTTAGGGGAAACAGTTGGGAAGTTGGGATTGCCTATGCTCATGGTTCTTGTGCCAGAGATAATAGGAATCACCATTCGCATATTTGGATGTCCCTGGGGAGCAACAGAAAAAAGAAAGGAACTTGGAAGGTCCTTGTTGTCCTGAAAAGGGGAATGATATTCTGTGTTCATGGTAGCAAAGACAGTGGGTGGACAATGACTACTTCCTGTGTTTATATGGTATATTTACCTGAATATATGTCATGGAGTTTGAGGTTTGACCATTATCCATTGTGAGTTTCATCGGGTGTATTTCCTGTACTTGTGTTCCAGCATCAACACCCTTAAGATTATCTGGCCCCACAAATATACTTACTCTCATCTTTTGCATATTCCCCTTGTAAACTGGAACCCTTTTACTTTCAGCACCATCTATGATCATGCCTAATGTTAGGCCCTTGAAATTGTGCCCATCATGCCATCGCCAGACTGATAATTCATCCCACAGCATGTGGTCTGCATCACCCTGGGGATGGTTAGAACACTACTGGTAATAACCCACAGGAAATTGCGACAGAGAGATATATGTCTCTCACGGAGACCAACCATGTTTGAGTATAGATAGGCAAATCATCTCTGCATCTGGTTTTGTCTTGATGTATCCCTGGCAAATGCAATAGGAAAGTTTCAGTGTGGAGCCTAGTTGTAAACCAGCAGCGAAGGTGGATGGGGCAGGTAGTTGGAGTGAGCACAAAACATCTCTCATTGCATATCAGGTTGATTCTGTCATCCATCCAACAGGCAGGGTGAATGACTCCCTCTTCTCTTCATGAACCAAGAGAACAGTCACTCAAATTCACATGGAACATGGACCTCCCAGCTTCCACCTCTCTCGTATCCACACTTCCTCGGATAGTAGAAGCTGGGCAGAGGGAAAATGATGTGTCCCATATCAATTATCTCCTAAAATACGGAGATGCACTGCATGGTCTACAGTGCTGAGCACTAACCACCCATCCCTCCGTGAGGTGAGGGACGCTAGGCTAGTGTCCTGAGTCTGAAGAAACCTGGGTTTTCCCATTTCTTCAACACTGTTGTGGAGGGCAAATCCAATGCTGCCAGTGCTCAGATTGTGGATCCATGGACTCTCAAGCACCCTCAGTCCCAGCTTGTTCCACTGTAATTGGTGGGGCCTGCATCAGGAGCCAAATGAGCTGCCTGCCATCAAAAACGGTGCGACCCACGGAGCACAGCGCCACCTCGTGGACCTGGGTGGAAGTGGGAGCTCTCCGACTTCAATGCGATACCTTGTCCTGCCTGAATATGTGGGGATTTATCACTCATAGCCTATTTCCAAAACTCCCAGGCAACAAGGATTGAAACATTTCTTCAAAAACGCAAGACCTTGGCACCTGCTCCATTCATTATCCTCTTACACTCACAGCTGAGTCACCAAATGTCTTGAATGTGCGTTTGAAGTGGACAGCAACTGAAAGTTCTCTGGTTGCCATGTGAACCGTGATGCTCCCGTGTTGTCATTCCACTCCTCTAAAACCTTAGCTGGAATCTGGGTGCATGAGCAATGTCACTGGAGCCAATCGTGAAAGTTCATGTTGCCCAAGGCTTTAAAAAGAATCTGGGGATTGCAATTAATTGAATTCTCCTTCTGGATCCTGGAAAGCCTGTGAGCTTCAAAAAGTAGCTTACCAATGCCTGCTCCTTCTCCTTTCATTAGAGGACTTTTCCCATGTATGCCTCCGTGTCACAGGAGAACTGCTAAACAATTCTTACATTTTTATGATTTATATAGATTTAAATGAAATGAATGCTCAATGATATGACTTTAGTCACTTATCTCTGTGTAATAAATCTTCAGAGAAATAATTGAAAACATAAGGAGGAGAAGTTAGAAATTGGAGAAGGAATGTTTCCCTTTTGCCAACACGTTTCTATTCTGGGACACCAGTCCATATAAGCCGTCACCACATGCTTTTGCCTGTTTATATCTCCCAGCAGCGTCTCACTAAATTACTGATGCAATTTTACTGAGGGAAACAGGCTTGGAAGAGGAGGCACAACTTCCTCTGCCTCACCAACTCCTGAGATGGTGGGCAAGATCCAGATCCTCAACTGGCTTGTGCATTGTACACAGCTCTATTCTTTTTAGAATTTTTCACAGAAAAGGTCAAAAAAATAAGAAAAAAATTATTTTGGGGAAATTGTCAGATAGCTTTGAAAGTAATGGATAGGCATTCATATGTGAATGATCCCCAATATCGCCAAACATATTCACCAATTTGGCATCTTCTCAATCCCACATATTTCTGCCTCTGCCCCGGTTTCTTGCCTCCTTGAAACCCTGATATCTTTTCCTGCTATCAGATCAATCATCTGCTTCATTTTTCGACCTTATTTAAGAGAGAAAAAATCTTTTCCTCAGGACACAAGACTGGGCTTGGGTATTGATATGCAAAATATTTCATTGCCTGATTGTTCTGGATAGGAGGATCAAGAATTCCTGAGGCATTGATTGGTTTCATCATGTTTCATTCTCTGCATACAATTTCACTAATTATAACTGGAAATCATCAAGAGTTGTTCATCAGAGTGTCCCTTCCAGAGCAGGCCATTTAGACCATCAGGTAGAGTATTTGCCTTACATCTTTGAGGCCCATGTGTGAGTCCCAATCACTCCTGGAATGTGGAAATAGCAAACAAGGAAAAACAATCTGAGCCAGCTAACATTCCACTGTCTCATTTTCTTTTCTTTTCTCTTCTCCTCACAAAATATGTCAACACTCTAAAACAGCACCAGTTTCTCATGCACCCCAAGTCCACCAACTGCTTTCAGAAGGTTACTGTGCTCCAAGAGAGGCATGCTCAACACTCACTTGCATTATACAGATTACTTCTCCACAAAGTCACCCTACACTCCTTAGGACAGAGAAATCTTGCCTCTCATGAGTATGCTTAAGAGGATAATTTTTCAGCACCTTCTTCAGCTGTACATTGTGCAGAAGATTTCAGGAAATTCAAAATGACAACCACAATTTTACCTGGCACTCCCCAGTCTTCTTCGACACACTGCCATACTCTCTGGCCGTGACGGGGCTTCCACAGCAGAGCACTTTCCACGTGTACTACATTGTCTACCAGAAAACCAAGAGGTGAACACAAAAGACAACCATGCTTGTCCCTGAAACTCCTCCCACACTTGAATTGCAGACGCTTGCCTGTGATTTCTTGGATAATAAAGTTAGGATTTGGGGTGAATCAATGTTAGCATGTATTGATAGCATTCAGGATGCTCACAGTGCATTTAATAACTACTCTCTCAAAGCCATTAGAACTCCAGTGTCCAGGGGAATGGAGCCCTTCTGTAGACTCTTGTTAATATTGATGAACGTCCGCAAGACATGCGGTGCATGGATTAGCGTTACATATCCCAGGATCAACTGGCTTACATTGTAGGTCGTGGGGGAAATTGTTGGTAAGTTGGGAATGCCTTTGCTCCTGTTTCTTGTGCCAGAGATAATAGGAATCAGCATCCGCATATTCAGCTCTCCCTAGGGAGCAACAGAAAAAAGACAGGAACTTGGAAGGTCCTTGTTGTCCTGAAAAGGGGAATGATGTTCAGTGTTCATGGTAGCAAGGACAGTGGGAAGACAATGACTACTTCCTCTGTTTTTATGGTATAATTATGTGTAATGGAGTTTGAGGTTTGACCATTATCCATGGCGAGTTTCATCGGGTGTCTTTCCTATACTTGTGTTCCAGCATCAACACACTTCAGCTTATCTGGCCCCACAAATATACTTCCTCTCATCTTTTGCATATTCACCTTGGAAACTGGAACCCTTCAACTTTCAGCACCATATATGATCATGCCTAGTGTTATGCCCTTGAAATTGTGCCCATCATGACATTGTCAGACAGATAACTTATCCCCCAGCTTGTGCTCTGCTTCATCCTGGGGATGGTTAGAGGACTACTGGTCATATCCCACAGGAAATTGTGACAGAGAGGTATATATCTCTCAAGAACACCAACCATTTTGTGAATATAGATAGGCAAATCATCTCTGCATCTTCTTTTGACTTGATGTGTCCCTGGCAAATGCAACACAAAAGTTTCAGTGTGGAGCCTAGTTGTAAACCAGCAGGGAAGATGGATGGGGCAGGTAGTTGGAGTGAGCACAGAACATCTCTCATTGCATATCAGGTTTAATCCGTCATCCATCCAACAGGCAGGGTGAATGACTCCCTCTTCTCTTCGTGAACCAAGAGAATATCCACTCAAATTCACATGGAACATGGACCTCCCAGCTTCCACCTCTCTCCTATCCACACTTCCTCGGATAGCAGGAGAAGCCAGGCAGAGGGAAAATGATGTGTCCCATATCAAGTATCTCCTAAAATACGGAGATGCACTGCATGGTCTACAGTGCTGAGCACTGACCACCCATCCCTCCGTGAGGCTGAGGGACCCTAGGCTAGTTTCCTGAGTCTGAAGAAACCTGGGTTTTCCCATTTCTTCATCAGTGTTTCGGAGGGCAAATCCAATGCTGCCAGTGCTCAGATTGTTGATACATGGACTCTCAAGCACCCTCAGTCCCAGCTTATTCCACTGTAATTGGTGGGGCCTAATAGCCTGCATCAGGAGCAAAATGAGCTGCCTGCCATCAAAAGCGGTGCGACCAACGGAGCACAGCGCCACCCTATGGACCTGGGTGGAAGTGCGAGCTCTCAGACTTCATTGGGATACATTGTCCTGCCTGGATATGCGGGGATTTATACCTCATAGACTATTTCCTCCACTCCCAGGCAACAAGGATTGAAACATTTCTTCAAAAACGCAAGACCCTGGCACCTGCTCCATTCATTCTCCTCTTACACTCACAGCTGAGTCACCAAATGTCTTGAATGTGTGTTTGAAGTGGACAGCAAGTGAATGTTCTCAGGTTGCCATGTGAACCTTGACATTTCCATGTTCTCATTCCATTCCTCTATGACCTTAGCTGGAATCTGGGTGCATGAACAATGTCACTGGAGCCAATCGTGAAAGTTCATGTTGCCCAAGGATTTAAAATCAATCTGGGGATTGCAATTAATTGACTTCTCCTTCTGGATCCTGGAAAGCCTGTGAGCTACACAAAGTAGCTTACCAATGCCTACTCCTTCTCCTTTCATTAGAGGACTTTTCCCATGTATTGCTCCGTGTCACAGGAGAACTGGTAAACAATAATTACATTTTTCTGATTTATATAGATTGCAATGAAATGAATGCGCAAGGATATGACTTTAGTCACTTATCTCTGTGTAATAAATCTTCAGAGAAATAATTGAAAACATAAGGAAGAGAAGTTAGAAATCGGAGAAAGAATGTTTCCTTTTTGCCAACACGTTTCTCTTCTGGGACCCCAGTCCATATGAGCCATCACCACAGGCTTTAGGCTGTTTATATCACCCTGCGGCATCTCCCTAAATTGCTGAAGCAATTTTACACAGGGAAACAGGCTTGGAACAGGAGGCACAACTTCCTCTACCTCACCAACTCCTGAGATTGTGGGCAACATCCAGATCCTAAACTGGCTTGTGCATTGTATACAGCTGTATTCTCTTTAAAATTTTTCACAGAAAAGATAAAAAAAAAATAAGAAAAAATTCTTTCTGGGAAATTGTCAGATAGCTTTGAAAGTAATGGATAGGCATTCATATGTGAATGATCCCCAATATCTCCATTCATATTCAACAATTTGGCATCTTTCAATCCCACATAATTCTGCCTCTTCCCAGTTTCTTGCCTCCTTGGAACCCTGATATACTTTCTGGCTCTTGGATCAATCATCTCCTTCAATTTTCGAACTTATTTAAGACAGGAAAAATCTTTTCCTCAGGACAAAAGGCTGGGTTTGGATATTGATATGCAAAATATTTCATTGCCTGATTGTTTTGGATAGAAGAATCACGTATTCCTGAGGCATTGATTGGTTTTGTCATGTTTGATTCTCTGCATACAATTACACAAATTATAAATGGAGGTCATCAAGAGTTGTTCATCAGAGTGTCCCTTCCAGAGCAGGCCATTTAGACCATCAGGTTTAGTGTTTGCCTTGCATCCTTGAGTCCTGGCTTCGAGTCACAATCACTCCGGGAATGTGGAAATAGCAAACAAGGAAAAACAATTTGAGCCACCTAGCATTCCACTGTCTCATTTTATTTTCTTTTCTCCTCTCCTCACAAAAGTAGTCAACACCCTAAACAGCACCGGTTTCTCATGCACCCCAAGTCCACCAACTGCTTTCAGCAGGCTACTGTGCTCCAAGAGAGCCCTGCTCAACACCCACTTGCATTTCTACAGATTACTTTTCCACGAAGTCCCTCAACGCTCCTTAGGACAGAGAAAACTTGCCTCTCCTGAGTATGCTTATGAGGATAATTCTTCAGCACCTTCTTCAGCTGTTCATTGTGCAGAAGATTTCAGGAAATTCAAAATGACAACCGCACTTGTACCTGGCACTCCCCAGTCTTCTTCGACACACTACCATACTCTCTGACCATGTCGGATCTTCCACAGCAGAGCACTTTCCACGTGTACTACATTGTCTACTGGAAAACCAAGAGGTGAACACAAAAGACGCCCATGCTTGTGCCTGGAACTCCTCCCACACTTGATTTGCAGATGATTGACTGTGATTTCTTGGAGAATAAAGTTAGGATTTGGGGCTGAATGAATATTAGCATGTATTGATAGCATTGAGGAGGTTCACAGTGCATTTAGTAACTACTCTTTCAAAGTCATTGGACCTCCAGTGTCGAGAGGAATGGAGCCCTTCTGTAGACTCTTCTAAATACTGATGGACGTCCTCAAGAAAAGTGGTGCATGGATTAGCGTTATATATCCCAGGATCAACTGGCTTAAATTGTATGTCGTGGGGGAAACAGTTGAGAAGTTGGGATTGCCTATGCTCATGGTTCTTGTGCCAGAGATAATAGGAATCAGCATTCACATATTCGGCTGTCCCTTGGGAGCAACAGTAAACAGAGAGAAACTTGGAAGGTCACTCTTGTCCTGAAAAGGGGAAAGATATTCACTTTTCATGGTAGCACAGTGGGTGGACAATGACTACTTCCTGTGCTTTTATGGTATAATTACCTGAATATATATCATGGAGTTTGAGGTTTGACCATGATCCATGGCGAGTTTCATCGGGTGTCTTTCCTGTACATGTGTTCCAGCATCAAAACCCTTCAGCTTATCTGGCCCCACAAATATACTTACTCTCATCTTTTGCATATTCACCTTGGAAACTGGAAGCCTTCAACTTTCAGCACCATCTATGTTCATGCCTAGTGTTATGTCCTTGAAATTAGCACATCAGGCCATGGCCAGACTGATAATTCATCCCCCAGCTTGTGGTCTGCTTCATCCTGGGGATGGTTAGAGGACTACTGGTCATATCCCACAGGAAGTTGCGACAGAGAGGTATATGTCTCTCAAGAATACCAACCATTTTTTGAATATAGATAGGCAAATCATCTCTGCATCTTCTTTTGACTTGATGTGTCCCTGAAATATGCAATAGGAAAGTTTCAGAGTGGAGCCTAGTTGTAAACCAGCAGCGAAGGTGGATGGGGAAGGCAGTAGGAATGAGCACAGAACATCTGTCATTGCATATCAGGTTTAATCCGTCATCCATCCAACAGGCTGGGTGAATGACTCCCTCTTCTCTTCATGAATCAAGAGAATAGCCACCAAATTCACATGGAACATGGACCTCCCAGCTTCCACCTCTCTCCTATCCACACTTCCTTGGATAGCAGGAGAAGCCGGGCAGAGGGAAAATGATGTGTCCCATGTCAAGTAACTCCTAAACTACGGAGATGCACTGCATGGTCTACAGTGTGGAGCACTGACCACCCATCTCTCGGTGAGGTTGAGGGACCCTAGGCTAGTTTCCTGAGTCTGAAGAAACCTGGGTTTTCCCATTTCTTCATCAGTGTTTCAGAGGGCAAATCCAATGCTGCCAGTGCTCTGATTGTTGATACATGGACTCTCAAGCACCCTCAGTCCCAGCTTGTTCCACTGTAATTGGTGGGGCCTAATAACCTGCATCTGGAGCCAAATGAGCTGCCTGCCATCAAAAACGGTGTGACCAATGGAGCACAGCGCCACCTAGTGGACCTGGGTGGAAGTGCGAGCTCTCTGACTTCAATGGGATACCTTGTCCTGCCTGGATATGCGGGGATTTATCGCTCATAGCCTATTTCCAAATCTCCCAGGCAACAAGGATTGAAACATTTCTTCAAAAACGCAAGAGCCTGGCACCTGCTCCATTCATTATCCTCTTACACTCACAGCTGAGTCACCAAATGTCTTGAATGTGTGTTTGAAATGGACAGCAACTGAAAGTTCTCTGGTTGCCATGTGAACCTTGACACTTCCATATTCTCATTCCATTCCTGTATGACCTTAACTGCAATCTGGGTGCATGAGCAATGTCACTGGAGCCAATCGTGAAAGTTCATGTTGCCCAAGGCTTTAAAAACATTCAGGGGATTGCAATTAATTGACTTCTCCTTCTGGATCCTGGAAAGCCTGTGAGCTTCACAAAGTAGCTTACCAATGCCTGCTCCTTCTTCTTTCATTAGAGGACTTTTCCCATATATTGCTCCGTGTCACAGGAGAACTGGTAAACAATTCTTACGTTTTTCTGATTTTTATAGTTTGCAATGAAATGAATGCTCAAGGGTATGACTTTAGCCACTTATCTCTGTGTAATAAATCTTCAGAGAAATAATTGAAAACATAAGGAAGAGAAGTTAGAAACTGGAGAAGGAATGTTTCCTTTTTGCCAACACATTTCTATTCTTGGACCCCAGTCCATATGTGCCATCACCACATTCTTTGGCCTGTTTATAACTCCCTGCAGCATCTCCCTAAATTGCTGACACAATTTTACTGAGGGAAACAGGCTTGGAACAGGAGGCACAACTTCCTCTGCCTCACCAACTCCTGAGATGTTGGGCAAGATCCACATCCTGAACTGGCTTGTGCATTGTATACAGCTCTATACTCTTTAGAATATTTCACAGAAAAGGTCAAAAAAAATAAGAAAATAATTCTTTCTGGGAAATTGTGAGATAGCTTTGAAAGTAATGGATGGGCATTCATATGTGAATGATCCCAATATCTCCATTCATATTCACCAATTTGGTATCTTCTCAATCCCACATATTTCTGCCTCTGCCTCGGTTTCTTGCCTCCTTGGAACCCTGATATATTTTCCTGCTCTCGGATCAATCATCTCCTTCAATTTTCGACCTTATTAAAGACAAGAAAAATCTTTTCCTCAGGACACATGGCTGGGCTTGGGTATTGATATGCAAAATATTACATTGCCTGAATGTTTTGGATAGGAGAATCACGAATTCCTGAGGCATTGATTGGTTTTTCTCATGTTTGATTCTCTGCATTCAATTACACTAATTCAAAATGGAGGTCATCAAGAGTTGTTCTTCAGAGTGTCCCTTCCAGAGCAGGCCATTTAAACCATCAGGTAGAGTGTTTGCCTTACATCCTTGAGGCCCGACTTTGAGTCACAATCAGTCCGGGAATGTGGAAATAGCAAACAAGGAAAAGCAATCTGAGCCACCTAACATTCCAGTGTCTCACTTTCTTTTCTTTTCTCCTCTCCTCACAAAATTAGTCAACAATCTAAAACACCACCAGTTTCTGATGCACCCCAATTCCACCAACTGCTTTCAGCAGGCTACTGTGCTCCAAGAGAGCCGTGCTCGACACTCATTTGCATTTCTACAGATTACTTGTCCATGAAGTCCCTCTACACTCCTTAGGACAGAGAAAACTTGCCTCTCCTGAGTATGCTTATGAGGATAATTCTTCAGCACCTTCTTCAGCTGTTCATTGTGCAGAAGATTTCAGGAAATTCAAAATGACAACCGCACTTGTACCTGGCACACCCCTGTCTTCTTCGACACACTGCCATACTCTCTGGCCATGTCAGATCTTCCACAGCAGAGCACTTTCCACGTGTACTACATTGTCTACTGGAAAACCAAGAGGTGAACACAAAAGACGACCATGCTTGTGCCTGGAACTCCTCCCACACTTGATTTGCATATGCTTGACTGTGATTTCTTGGTGAATAAAGTTAGGATTTGGGGCTGAATGAATGTTAGCATGTATTGATAGCATTGAGGAGGTTCACAGTGCGTTTAGTAACTACACATTCAAAGTCATTGGACCTCCAGTGTCGAGAGGAATGGAGCCCTTCTGTAGACTCTTCTTAATACTGATGAACGTCCTCAAGAAAAGTGGTGCATGGATTAGCGTTATATATCCCAGGATCAACTGGCTTAAATTGTATGTCGTGGGGGAAACAGTTGGGAAGTTGGGATTGCCTATGCTCATGGTTCTTGTGCCAGAGATAATAGGAATCAGCATTCACATATTCGACTGTCCCTTGGGAGCAACAGTAAACAGAGAGGAACTTGGAAGGTCATTGTTGTCCTGAAAAGGGGAATGATATACACTTTTCATGGTAGCACAGACAGTGGGCGGACAATGACTACTTCCTGTGCTTTTACGGTATAATTACCTGAATATATGTCATGGAGTTTGAGGTTTGACCATGATCCATGGCGAGTTTCATCGGGTGTCTTTCCTGTACATGTGTTCCAGCATCAAAACCCTTCAGCTTATCTGGCCCCACAAATATACTTACTCTCATCTTTTGCATATTCACCTTGGAAAATGGAACCCTTCAACTTTCAGCACCATCTATGTTCATGCCTAGTGTTATGTCCTTGAAATTAGCACATCATGCCATGGCCAGACTGATAATTCATCCCCCAGCTTGTGTTCTGCTTCATCCTGGGGATGGTTAGAGGACTACTGATAAAATCCCACAGGAAAATGCGAGTGAGAGGTATATGTCTCTCAAGAATACCCACCATTTTTTGAATATAGTTAGGCAAATCATCTTTGCATCTTCTTTTGACTTGATGTGTCCCTGAGAAATGCAATAGGAAAGTTTTAGAGTGGAGCCTAGTTGTAAACCAGCAGCGACGGTGGATGGAGAAGGCAGTATGAATGAGCACAGAATATCTGTCATTGCATATCAGGTTTAATCCGTCATCCATCCAACAGGCTGGGTGAATGACTCCCTCTTCTCTTCATGAATCAGGAGAATAGCCACTCAAATTCACATGGAACATGGACCTCCCAGCTTCCACCTCTCTCCTATCCACACTTCCTTGGATAGCAGGAGAAGCCGGGCAGAGGGAAAATGATGTGTCCCATATCAAGTATCTCCTAAACTACGGAGATGCACTGCATGGTCTACAGTGTGGAGCACTGACCACCCATCTCTCGGTGAGGTTGAGGGACCCTAGGCTAGTTTCCTGAGTCTGAAGAAACCTGGGTTTTCCCATTTCTTCATCAGTGTTTCAGAGGGCAAATCCAATGCTGCCAGTGCTCAGATTGTTGATACATGGACTCTCAAGCACCCTCAGTCCCAGCTTGTTCCACTGTAATTGGTGGGGCCTAATAGCCTGCATCAGGAGCCAAATGAGCTGCCTGCCATCAAAAACGGTGCGACCAACGGAGCACATCGCCACCTAGTGGACCTGGGTGGAATTGCGAGCTCTCCGACTTCAATGGGATACCTTGTCCTGCCTGGATATGCGGGGATTTATCGCTCATAGCCTATTTCCAAAACTCCCAGGCAACAAGGATTGAAACATTTCTTCAAAAACGCAAGAGCCTGGCACCTGCTCCATTCATTATCCTCTTACACTCACAGCTGAGTCACCAAATGTCTTGAATGTGCGTTTGAAGTGGACAGCAACTGAAAATTCTCTGGTTGCCATGGGTACCTTGACACTTCCATGTTCTCATTCCATTCCTGTATGACCTTAGCTGGAACCTGGGTGCATGAGCAATGTCACTGGAGTCAATCGTGAAAGTTCATGTTGCCCAAGGCTTTAAAAAGAATCTGGAGATTGCAAATAATTGACATCTCCTTCTGGATCCTGGAAAACCCGTGAGCTTCACAAAGTAGCTTACCAATGCTAGCTCCTTCTCCTTTCATTAGAGGACTTTTCCCATGTATGGCTCCGTGTCACAGGAGAACTGGTAAACAATTCTTACATTTTTCTGATTTATATAGAGTGCAATGAAATGAATGCTCAAGGATATGACTTTAGTCACTTATCTCTGTGTAATAAATCTTCAGAGAAACAATTGAAAACATAAGAAGGAGAAGTTAGAAATTGGAGAAGGAATGTTTCCTTTTTGCCAACACGTTTCTATTCTGAGCCATCACCACATGCTTTTGCCTGTTTATATCTCCATGCAGTGTCGGGCTAAATTGCTGAAGCAATTTTACTGATGGAAACAGGCTTGGAACAGGAGGCACAACTTCCTCTAACTCACCCACTCCTGAGATTGTGGGCAACATCCAGATCCTGATCTGGCTTGTGCATTGTATACAGCTGTATTCTCTTTAGAATTTTTCACAAAAAAGGTCAAAAAAAAATAAGAAAAAAATCTTTCTGGGAAACTGTCAAATAGCTTTGAAAGTAATGGATAGGCATTCATATGTGAATGATCCCCAATATCTCCATTCATATTCACCAATTTGGCATCTTCTCAATCCCACATAATTCTGCCTCTACCCCGGTTTCTTGCCTCCTTGGAACCCTGATATATTTTCCTGCTCTCGGATCAATCATCTCCTTCAATTTTTGAACTTATTTAAGAGAGGAAAAATCTTTTCTTCAGGACACAAGGCTGGGCTTGGGTATTGATATGCAAAGTATTTCATTGCCTGATTATTTTGGATAGGAGAATCACGAATTCCTGAGACATTGATTGGTTTCGTCATGTTTCATTCTCTGCATACAATTACACAAATTAAAACTAGAGTTCATCAAGAGTTGTACATCAGAGTGTTCCTTCCAGAGCAGGCCAATTAGACCATGAGGTAGAGTGTTTGCCTTACATCCTTGAGGTCTGGCTTCGAGTCACAATCTCTCCAGGAATGTGGAAATAGCAAACAAGGAAAAACAATTTGAACCACCTAATATTCTACTGTCTCATTTTCTATCTTTTCTCCTCTCCTCACAAAAATAGTCAATTCTCTATAACAGCACCAGTTTCTCATGCACCCCAAGTCCACCAACTGTTTTCAGCAGGCTAATGTGCTCCAAGAGAGCCTTTCTCAACACCCACTTGCATTTCTACAGATTACTTGTCCACGAAGTCCCTCTACACTCCTTAGGATAGAGAAAACTTGCCTCTCCTGAGTATGCTTATGAGGATAATTCTTCAGCACCTTCTTCAGCTGTACATTGTGCAGAAGATTTCAGAAACTCAAAAAGACAACCGCACTTGTACCTGGCACTCCCGAGTCTTCTTCGACACACTGCCATACTCTCTTGCCATGATGGGGCTTCCACAGCAGAGCACTTTCCACGTGTTCTACATTGTCTACTGGAAAACCAAGAGGTGAACACAAAAGACGCCCATGCTTGTGCCTGGAACTCCTCCCACACTTGATTTGCAGACACTTGCCTGTGATTTCTTGGAGAATAAAGTTAGGATTTGGGGCTGAAACAATATTAGCATGTATAGATAGCATTCAGGAGGTTCACAGTGCATTTAATAACTACTCTCTCAAAGCCATTGGAACTCCAGTTTCCAGAGGAATGGAGCCCTTCTGTAGACTCTTGTTAATATTGATGGACATCCTCAAGACAAGTGGTGCATGGATTAGTGTTACATATCCCAGGATCAACTGGCTTATATTGTAGGTCATGGGGGAAATTGTTGGGACGTTGGGATTGCCTTTGCTCATGTTTCTTGTGCCAGAGATAATAGGAATCAGCATTCACATATTCGGCTGTCCCTTGGGAGCAACAGTAAACAGAGAGGAACTTGGAAGGTCCTTGTTGTCCTGAAAAGGGGAATGATGTTCTGTGTTCATGGTAGCAAGGACAGTGGGCAGACAATGACTACTTCCTGTGTTTTTACGGTATAATTAACTGAATATGTGTAATGGAGTTTGAGGTTTGACCATTATCCATGGCGAGTTTCATCGTGTGTCTTTCCTATACTTGTGTTGCAGCATCAACACCCTTCAGCTTATCTGGCCCCACAAATATACTTATTCTCATCTTTTCATATTCACCTTGGAAACTGGAACCCTTCAACTTTCAACACGATATATGTTCATGCCCAGTGTTAGGCCCTTGAAATTGTGCCCATTATGACATTGCTAGACTGGTAACTTATCCCCCAGCTTGTGGTCTGCTTCATCCTGGGGATGGTTAGAGGACTACTGGTCATATCCCACAGGAAATTGTGACAGAGAGGTATATATCTCTCAAGAACACCAACCATTTTTTGAATATAGATAGGCAAATCATCTCTGCAACTTGTTTTGACTTGATGGGAACCTGGCAAATGCAATAGGAAAGTTTCAGTGTGGAGCCTAGTTGTAAACCATCAGCGAAGGTGGATGGGGCAGGCAGTTGGTGTGAGCACAGTACATCTCTCATTGCATATCAGGTTTATTCTGTCATCCATCCAACAGGCAGGGTGAATGACTCCCTCTTCTCTTCATGAACCAAGAGAATAGCCACTCATATTCACATGGAACATGGACCTCCCAGCTTCCACCTCTCTCCTATCCACACTTCCTCGGATAGTAGGAGAAGCCGGGCAGAGGTAAAATGATGTGTCCCATATCAAGTATCTCCTAAAATATGGAGATGCACTCCATGGTCTACAGTGCTGAGCACTGACCACCCATCCCTCCGTGAGGCTGAGGGACCCTAGGCTAGTGTCCTGAGTCTGAAAAAACCTGGGTTTTCCCATTTCTTCAGCAGTGTTTCAGAGGGCAAATCCAATGCTGCCAGTGCTCAGATTGTTGATACATGGACTCTCAAGCACCCTCAGTCCCAGCTTGTTCCACTGTAATTGTTGGGGCCTAATAGCCTGCATCAGGAGCCAAATGAGCTGCCTGCCATCAAAAACGGTGCGACCAACGGAGCACAGTGCCACCTAGTGGACCTGGGTGGAAGTGCAATGGGATACCTTGTCCTGCCTGGATATGCGGGGATTTATCACTCATAACCGATTTCCAAATCTCCCAGGCAACAAGGATTGAAACATTTCTTCAAAAACCCAAGACCCTGGCACCTGCTTCATTCATTATCCTCTTACACTCACAGCTGAGTCACCAAATGACTTGAATGTGCGTTTGAAGTGGACAGCAACTGAAAGTTCTCTGGTTGCCATGTGTACCTTGACACTTCCATGTTCTCATTCCATTCCTGTATGACCTCAGCTGGAATCTGGGTGCATGATCAATGTCACTCGAGCCAATCGTGAAAGTTCATGTTGTGCAAGGCTTTAAAAACATTCAGGGGATTGCAATTAATTGACTTCTCCTTCTGGATCCTGGAAAACCCCTGAGCTTCACAAAGTAGCTTACCAATGCCTGCTCCTTCTCCTTTCATTAGAGGACTTTTCCCATGTATGGCTCCGTGTCACAGGAGAACTGGTAAAATTTCGTACGTTTTTCTGATTTGTATAGATTGCAATGAACTGAGTGCTCAAGGATATGACTTTAGTCACTTATCTCTGTGTAACAAATCTTCAGAGAAATAATTGAAAACATAAGGAAGAGAAGATAGAAATTGGAGAAGGAATGTTTCCTTTTTGCAACACGTTTCTATTCTGGGACCCCAGTCCATATGAGCCATCACCACATGCTTTAGCCTGTTTATAACTCCCTGCAGTGTCTCCCTAAATTGCTGAAGCAATTTTACTCCGGGAAACAGGCTTGGAACAGGAGGCACAACTTCCTCTGCCTCAGCAACTCCTGAGATGGTGGGCAAGATCCAGATCCTGAACTGGCTTGTGCATTGTATACAGCTCTATTATCTTTAGAATTTTTCACAGAAAAGGTCAAAAAAATAAGAAAAAAATTCTCTCTGGGAAATTGTGAGATAGCTTTGAAAGTAATGGATGGGCATTCATATGTGAATGATCCCAATATCTCCTTTCATATTCACCAATTTGGCATCTTCTCAATCCCACATATTTCTGCCTCTGCCCCGGTTTCTTGCCTCCTTGGAACCCTGATATATTTTCCTGCTCTCGGATCAATCATCGCCTTCAATTTTCGACCTTATTTAAGAGAGAAAAAATCTTTTCCTCACGACACATGGATGGGCTTGGGTATTGATATGCAAAATATTTCATTGCCTGATTGTTTTGGATAGGAGAATCACGAATTCCTGAGGCATTGATTGGTTTTGTCATGTTTGATTCTCTGCATACAATTACACAAATTATAAATGGAGGTCATCAAGAGTTGTTCATCAGAGTGTCCCTTCCAGAGCAGGCCATTTAGACCATCAGGTAGAGTGTTTGCCTTACATCCTTGAGGCCCGGCTTCGAGTCACAATCAGTCCGAGAATGTTGAAATAGCAAACAAGGAAAAACAATCTGAGCCAGCTAACATTCCACTGTCTCAGTTTCTTTTCTTTTCTCCTCTCCTCACAAAAGTAGTCAACAATCTAAACACCACCAGTTTCTCATGCACCCCAAGTCCACCAACTGCTTTCAGCAGGCTACTGTGCTCCAAGAGATCCGTGCTCGACATTCATTTGCATTTCTACAGATTACTTGTCCACGAAGTCCCTCTACACTCCTTAGGACAGAGAAAACTTGCCTCTCCTGAGTATGCTTACGAGGATAATTCTTCAGCACCTTCTTCAGCTGTTCATTGTGCAGAAGATTTCAGGAAATTCAATATGACAACTGCACTTGTACCTGGCACTCCCCAGTCTTCTTCAACACACTGCCATACTCGCTGGCCATGACGGGTCTTCCACAGCAGAGCCCTTTCCACGTGTTCTACATTGTCTACTGGAAAACCAAGATGTGCACACAAAAGAAGACCATGCTTGTGCCTGGAACTCCTCCCACACTTGATTTGGAGATGCTTGACTGATTTCTTGGAGAATAAATTTAGGATTTTGGGCTGAATCAATGTTAGCATGTATTGATAGCATTGAGGAGGTTCACAGTGCGTTTAGTAACTACTCTTTCAAAGTCATTGGAACTCCAGTGTCGAGAGGAATGGAGCCCTTCTGTAGACTCTTCTTAATACTGATGGACGTCCTCAAGAAAAGTGGTGCATGGATTAGCGTTATATATCCTAGGATCAACTGGCTTATATTGTATGTCGTGGGGGAAACAGTTGGGAAGATGGGATTGCCTATGCTCATGGTTCTTTTGCCAGAGATAATAGGAATCAGCATTCACATATTCGGCTGTCCCTTGGGAGCAACAGTAAACAGAGAGAAACTTGGAAGGTCCTTGTTGTCCTGAAAAGGAGAATGATATTCACTTTTCATGGTAGCACAGACAGTGGGCGGACAATGACTACTTCCTGTGCTTTTACGGTATAATTACGTGAATATATGTCATGAAGTTTGAGGTTTGACCATGATCCATGGCGAGTTTCATCGGGTGTCTTTCCTGTACATGTGTTCTAGCATCAAAACCCTTCAGCTTATCTGGCCCCACAAATATACTTACTGTCATCTTTTGCATATTCACCTCGGAAACTGGAACCCTTCAACTTTCAGCACCATCTATGTTCATGCCTAGTGTTATGTCTTTGAAATTAGCACATCATGCCATGGCCAGACTGACAATTCATCCCCCAGCTTGTGGTCTGCTTCATCCTGGGGATGGTTAGAGGACTACTGGTAAAATCCCACAGGAAATTGCGAGTGAGAGGTATATGCCTCTCAAGAATACCAATCATTTTTTGAGTATAGATAGGCAAATCATCTCTGCATCTGGTATTGCCTTGATTGGTCCCTGGCAAATGCAATAGAAAAGTTTCAGTGTGGAGACTAGTTGTAAACCAGCAGGGAAAGTGGATGGGGAAGGCAGAAGGAATGAGCACAGAACATCTGTCATTGCATATCAGGTTTATTCTATCATCCATCCAACAGGCTGGGTGAATGACTCCCTCTTCTCTTCATGAATCAAGAGAATAGCCACTCAAATTCACATGGAACATGGACCTCCCAGCGTCCACCTCTCTCCTATCCACACTTCCTCAGAGAGCAGGAGAAGCCGGGCAGAGGGAAAATGATGTGTCCCATATCAAGTATCTCCTAAAATACGGAGATGCACTGTATGGTCTACAGTGCTGAGCACTGACCACCCTTCTCTCCCTGAGACTGAGGGAGCCTAGGCTAGTTTCCTGTGTCTGAAGAAACCTGGGTTTTCCCATTTCTTCATCAGTGTTTCAGAGGGCAAATCCAATGCTGCCAGTGCTCAGATTGTTGATACATGGACTCTCAAGCACCCTCAGTCCCAGCTTGTTCCACTGTAATTGGTGGGGCCTAATAACCTGCATCAGGAGCTAAATGAGCTGCCTGCCATCAAAAACGGTGCGACCAACGGAACACCGCGCAACCTAGTGGACCTGGATGGAAGTGCGAGCTCTCTCACTTCAATGGGATACCTTGTCCTGCCTGGATATGCGGGGATTTATCGCTTATAGACTATTTCCAAAATTCCCAGGCAACAAGGATTGAAACATTTCTTCAAAAACGCAAGACCCTGGCATCTGCTCCATTCATTATCCTCTTACACTCACAGCTGAGTCACCAAATGTCTTGAATGTGCGTTTGAAGTGGACAGCAACTGAAAGTTCTCTGGTTGCGATGGGTACCTTGACACTTCCACGTTCTCATTCCATTCCTGTATGACCTTAGCTGGAACCTGGGTGCATGAGCAATGTCACTGGAGTCAATCGTGAAAGTTCATTTTGCCAAAGGCTTTAAAAATAATCTGGGGATTGCAATTAATTGACATTTCCTTCTGGATCCTGGAAAGCCTGTGAGCTTCACAAAGTAGCTTACCAATGCCTGCTCCTTCTTCTTTCATTAGAGGACTTTTCCCATGTATGGCTCCGTGTCACAGGAGAACTGGTAAACAATACTTACGTTTTTCTGATTTATATAGAGTGCAATGAAATGAATGCTCAAGGATATGACTTTAGTCATTTATCTCTGTGTAATAAATCTTCAGAGAAACAATTGAAAACATAAGAAGGAGAAGTTAGAAATTGGAGAAGGAATGTTTCCTTTTTGAAACACGTTTCTATTCTGGGACACCAGTCCATATGAGCCATCACCACATGCTTTTGCCTGTTTATAACTCCCTGCAGCATCTCCCTAAATTGCTGAAGCAATTTTACTCAGGGAAACAGGCTTGGAACAGGAGGCACAACTTCCTCTGCCTCACCAACTCCTGAGATGGTGGGCAAGATCCAGATCCTGAACTGGCTTGTGCATTGTATACAGCTCTATTATCTTTAGAATTTTTCACAGAAAAGGTCAAAAAAATAAGAAAAAAATTCTCTCTGGGAAATTGTGAGATAGCTTTGAAAGTAATGGATGGGCATTCATATGTGAATGATCCCAATATCTCCATTTATATTCACCAATTTGGCATCTTCTCAATCCCACATATTTCTGCCTCTGCCCCGGTTTCTTGCCTCCTTGGAACCCTGATATCTTTTCCTGCTCTCGGATCAATCATCTCCTTCAATTTTCGACCTTATTTAAGAGAGAAAAAATCTTTTCCTCACGACACATGGCTGGACTTGGGTATTGATATGCAAAATATTTCATTGCCTGATTGTTTTGGATAGGAGAATCACGAATTCCTGAGGCATTGATTGGTTTTGTCATGTTTGATTCTCTGCATACAATTACACAAATTCAAAATGGAGGTCATCAAGAGTTGTTCTTCAGAGTGTCCCTTCCAGAGCAGGCCATTTAGACCATCAGGTAGAGTGTTTGCCTTACATCCTTGAGGCCCGGCTTTGAGTCACAATCAGTCCGGGAATGTGGAAATAGCAAACAAGGAAAAACAATCTGAGCCAGCTAACATTCCACTGTCTCAGTTTCTTTTCTTTTCTCCTCTCCTCACAAAAGTAGTCAACACTCTAAAACACCACCAGTTTCTCATGCACCCCAAGTCCACCAACTGATTTCAGCAGGCTACTGTGCTCCAAGAGAGCCGTGCTCAACACCCACTTGCATTTCTACAGATTACTTGTCCACGAAGTCCCTCTACACTCCTTAGGACAGAGAAAACTTGCCTCTCCTGAGTATGCTTATGAGGATAATTCTTCAGCACCTTCTTCAGCTGTACATTGTGCAGAAGATTTCAGGAAATTCAAAATGACAACCGCACTTGTACCTGGCACACCACAGTCTTCTTCGACACACTGCCATACTCGCTGGCCATGTCGGGTCTTCCACAGCAGAGCACTTTCCACGTGTACTACATTGTCTACTGGAAAACCAAGATGTGCACACAAAAGATGACCATGCTTGTGCCTGGAACTCCTCCCACACTTGATTTGCAGATGCTTGACTGTAATTTCTTGGAGAATAAAGTTAGGATTTGGGATGAATCAATGTTAGCATGTATTGATAGCATTCAGGATGCTCACAGTGCATTTAATAACTACTCTCTCAAAGTCATTGGAACTCCAGTGTCCAGAAGAATGGAGCCCTTCTGTAGACTCTTGTTAATATTGATGGATGTCCTCAAGACAAGCGGTGCATGGATTAGTGTTACATATCCCAGGATCAACTGGCTTAAATTGTAGGTCGTGGGGGAAATTGTTGGGACGTTGGGATTGCATTTTCTCATGGTTCCTGTGCCAGAGATAATAGAAATCAGCATCTGCATATTCAGCTGTCCCTAGGGAGCAACAGAAAAAAGACAGGAACTTGGAAGGTCCTTGTTGTCCTGAAAAGGGGAATGATGTTCTGTGTTCATGGTAGCAAGGACAGTGGGCAGACAATGACTACTTCCTGTGTTTTTACGGTATAATTAACTGAATATGTGTAATGGAGTTTGAGGTTTGACCATTATCCATGGCGAGTTTCATCGGTGTCTTTCCTACACTTGTGTTGCAGCATCAACACCCTTCAGCTTATCTGGCCCCACATATATACTTATCTCATCTTTTCATATTCACCTTGGAAACTGGAACCCTTCAACTTTCAGCACCATCTATGATCATGACTAGTGTTAGGCCCTTGAAATTGTGCCCATTATGACATTGCCAGACTGACAACTTATCCCCCAGCTTGTGGTCTGCTTCATCCTGGGGATGGTTAGGGGACTACTGGTAATATCCCACAGGAAATTGTGACAGAGAGGTATATATCTCTCAAGAACACCAAGCATTATGTGAATATAGATAGGCAAATCATCTCTGCATCAGGTATTGCCTTGATTGGTCCCTGGCAAATGCAATAGGAGAGTTTCAGTGTGGAGCCTAGTTGTAAACCAGCAGCGAAGGTGGATGGGGCAGGCAGTTGGAGTGAGCACAGAACATCTGTCATTGCATATCAGGTTTATTCTGTCATCCATCCAACAGGCTGGGTGAATGTCTCCCTCTTCTCTTCATGAACCAAGAGAATAGACACTCAAATTCACATGGAACATGGACCTCCCAGCTTCCACCTCTCTCCTATCCACACTTCCTCGGATAGTAGGAGAAGCCAGGCAGAGGTAAAATGATGTGTCCCATATCAAGTATCTCCTAAAATACGGAGATGCACTGCATGGTCTACAGTGCTGAGCACTGGCCACCCATCCCTCCGTGAGGCTGAGGGACCCTAGGCTTGTGTCCTGAGTCTGAAGAAACCTGGGTTTTCCCATTTCTTCAGCAGTGTTGCGGAGGGCAAATCCAATGCTGCCAGTGCTCAGATTGTTGATACATGGACTCTCAAGCACCCTCAGTCCCAGCTTGTTCCACTGTAATTGGTGGGGCCTAATAGCCTGCATCAGGAGCCAAATGAGCTGCCTGCCATCAAAAACGGTGCGACCAACGGAGCACCGCGCCACCTAGTGGACCTGGGTGGAAGTACGAGCTCTCCGACTTCAATGGGATACCTTGTCCTGCCTGGATATGCGGGGATTTATCGCTCATAGCCTATTTCCAAATCTCCCAGGCAACAAGGATTGAAACATTTTTTCAAAAACGCAAGACCCTGGCACCTGCTCCATTCATTATCCTCTTACACTCACAGCTGAGTCACCAAATGTCTTGAATGTGCGTTTGAAGTGGACTGCAACTGAAAGTTCTCTGGTTGCCATGTGTACCTTGACACTTCCATGTTCTCATTCCATTCCTGTATGACCTTAGCTGGAATCTGGGTGCATGAGCAATGTCACTGGAGTCAATCGTGAAAGTTCATGTTGCCCAAGGCTTTAAAAAGAATCTGGAGATTGCAATTAATTGACATCTCCTTCTGGATCCTGGAAAGCCTGTGAGCTTCACAAAGTAGCTTACCAATGCCTGCTCCTTCTTCTTTCATTAGAGGACTTTTCCCATGTATGGCTCCGTGTCACAGGAGAACTGGTAAACAATACTTACGTTTTTCTGATTTATATAGAGTGCAATGAAATGAATGCTCAAGGATATGACTTTAGTCACTTATCTCTGTGTAATAAAGCTTCAGAGAAACAATTGAAAACATAAGAAGGAGAAGTTAGAAATTGGAGAAGGAATGTTTCCTTTTTGCCAACACGTTTCTATTCTGAGCCATCACCACATGCTTTTGCCTGTTTATATCTCCATGCAGCGTCTGGCTAAATTGCTGAAGCAATTTTACTGAGGGAAACAGGCTTGGAACAGGAGGCACAACTTCCTTTACCTCACCAACTCCTGAGATGGTGGGCAAGATCCAGATCCTGAACTGGCTTGTGCATTGTATACAGCTCTATTCGCTTTAGAATTTTTCACAGATAAGATAAAAAAAAATAAGAAAAAAATCTTTCTGGGAAATTGTCAGTTAGCTTTGAAAGTAATGTATAGGCATTCATATGTGAATGATCCCCAATATCTCCATTCATATTCACCAATTTGGCATCTTCTCAATCCCACATAATTCTCCCTCTGCCGGGTTTATTGCCTCCTTGGAACCCTGATATATTTTCCTGCTCTCGGATCAATCATCTCCTTCAATTTTTGAACTTATTTAAGAGAGAAAAAATCTTTTCCTCAGGACACAAGGCTGGGCTTGGGTATTGATATGCAAAGTATTTCATTTCCTGATTGTTTTGGATAGGAGAATCACGAATTCCTGAGGCATTGATTGGTTTCGTCATGTTTCATCCTCTGCATACAATTACAAAAATTAAAACTGTAGGTCATCTAGAGTTGTTCATCAGAGTGTTCCTTCCAGAGCAGGCCATTTAGACCATCAGGTAGAGTGTTTGCCTTACATCCTTGAGGCCCAGGTTGGAGTCACAATCACTCCGGGAATGTGGAAATAGCAAACAAGGAAAAACAATTTGAACCACCTAACATTCTACTCACTCATTTTTTATCTTTTCTCCTCTCCTCACAAAAATATTCAACACTCTAAATCAGCACCAGTTTCTCATGCACCCCAAGTCCACCAACTGCTTTCAGCAGGCTACTGTGCTCCAAGAGAGCATTTCTCAACACCCACTTGCATTTCTACAGATTACTTGTCCACGAAGTTCCTCTACACTCCTTAGGACATGGAAAACTTGCCTCTCCTGAGTATGCTTATGAGGATAATTCTTCAGCACCTGCTTCAGCTGTACATTGTGCAGAAGATTTCAGGAAACTCAAAATGACAACCGCACTTGTACCTGGACTCCCGAGTCTTCTTCGACACACTGCCATACTCTCTTGCCGTGATGGGGCTTCCACAGCAGAGCACTTTCCACGTTTTCTACATTGTCTACTGGAAAACCAAGAGGGGAACACAAAAGGCGCCCATTCTTGTGCCTGGAACTCCTCTCACAATTGATTTGCAGACACTTGCCTGTGATTTCTTGGAGAATAAAGTTAGGATTTGTGGCTGAATCAATATTAGCATGTATTGATAGCATTCAGGAGGTTCACAGTGCATTTAATAAATACTCTTTCAAAGTCATTGGAACTCCAGAGTCTAGAGGAATGGAGCCCTTCTGTAGACTCTTGTTAATATTGATGGACGGCCTCAAGAAAAGCGGTGCATGGATTCGTGTTACAAATCCCAGGATCAACTGGATAAAATTGTAGGACTTAGGGGAAACAATTGGGAAGTTGGGATTGCCTATGCTCATGGTTTTTGTGCCAAAGATAATAGGAATCAGCATTCACATATTCGGCTGTCCCTTGGGAGCAACAGGAAAAAGACAGGTACATGGAAGGTCACTGTTGTCCTGAAAAGGGGAATGATGTTCTGTATTCATGGTAGCAAGACAGTGGGCGGACAATGACTACTTCCTGGGTTTTTACAGTATAATTACCTGAATATATGTCATGGAGTTTGAGGTTTGACCATTATCCATGGCGAGTTTCATCGGGTGTCTTTCCTGTACTTGTGTTCCAGCATCAACACTCTTCAGCTTATCTGGCCCCACAAATATACTTACTCTCATCTTTTGCATATTCACCTTGGAACCTGGAACCCTTCAACTTTCAACACCATCTATGTTCATACCTAGTGTTATGCCCTTGAAATTGTGCTCATCATGCCATCGCCAGACTGATAATTCATACCCTAGTTTCTGGTCTGCTTCATCCTGGGGATGGTTAGAGGACTACTGGTAATACCCCATAGGAAATTGTGACAGAGAGGTATATGTCTCTCAAGGAGAATAACGATTTTGTGAATATAGATAGGCAAGTCATCTCTGCATCTTGTTTTGACTTGATGTGTGCCTGGGAAATGCAATAGGAAAGTTTCAGTGTGGAGCCTAGTTGTAAACCAGCAGAGAAGATGGATGGGGCAGGGAGTTGGTGTGAGCACAGTACATCTCTCATTGCATATCAGGTTTATTCTGTCATCCATCCAACAGGCAGTGTGAATGACTCCCTCTTCTCTTCATGAACCAAGAGAATAGCCACTCAAATTCACATGGAACATGGACCTCCCAGCTTCCACCTCTCTCCTATCCACACTTCCTCGGATAGTAGGAGAAGCCAGACAGAAGGAAAATGATGTGTCCCATATCAAGTATCTCCTAAAATATGGAGATGCACTGCATGGTCTACAGTGCTGGGCACTGACCACCCATCCCTCCGTGAGGCTGAGGGACCCCAGGCTAGTTTCCTGAGTCTGAAGAAACCTGGGTTTTCCCATTTCTTCAGCAGTGTTGCGGAGGGCAAATCCAGTGCTGCCAGTGCTCAGATTGTTGATACATGAACTCTCAAGCACCCTCAGTTCCAGCTTATTCCACTGTAATTTGTGGGGCCTAATAGCACGCATCAGAAGCCAAATGAGCTGCCTGCCATCACAAACGGTGCGACCAACGGAGCACATCGCCACCTAGTGGACCTGGGTGGAAGTGTGAGCTCTCCGACTTCAATGGCATACCTTGTCCTGACTGGATATGTGGGGATTTATCGCTCATAGTCTATTTCCTCAACTCCCAAGCAACAAGGATGGAAACATTTCTTCAAAAATGCAAGACCCTGGAACCTGCTCCATTCATTATCCTCTTACACTCACAGCTGAGTCACCAAATGTCTTGAATGTGTGTTTGAAGTGGACAGCAACTGAAAATTCTCTGGTTGCCATGGGAACCGTGACACTCCTGTGATCTCATTCCACTCCTCTATGACCTTAGCTGGAATCTGGGTGCATGAGGAATGTCACTGGAGCCAATCGTGAAAGTTCATGTTGCCCAAGGCTTTAAAAACTATCTGGGGATTGCAATTAATTGCCTTCTCCTTCTGGATCCTGGAAAGCCCGTGAGCTTCACAAAGTAGCTTACCGATGCCTGCTCCTTCTCCTTTCATTAGAGGACTTTTCCCATGTATGGCTCCGTGTCACAGGAGAACTGGTAAACAATTCTTACATTTTTCTGATTTATATAGATTGCAATGAAATGAATGCTCAAGGATATGACTTTAGTCATTTATCTCTGTGTAATAAATCTTCAGAGAAATAATTGAAAACATAAGGAGGAGAAGTTAGAAATCGGAGAAAGAATGTTTCCTTTTTGCCAACAAGATTCTATTCTGGGACACCAGTCCATATGAGCCATCACCACATGCTTTTGCCTGTTTATATCTCCCAGCAGCGTCTCACTAAATTACTGGTGCAATTTTACTGAGGGAAACAGGCTTGGAACAGGAGGCACAACTTCCTCTGCCAAACCAACTACTGAGATGGTGGGCAAGATCCAGATCCTGAACTGGCTTGTGCATTGTACACAGCTCTATTCTTTTTAGAATTTTTCACAGAAAAGGTCAAAAAAATAAGAAAAAAATTCTTTCTGGGAAATTGTCAGATAGCTTTGAAAGTAATGGATAGGCATTCATATGTGAATGATCCCCAATATCTCCATTCATATTCACCAATTTGGCATCTTCTCAATCCCACATATTTCTGCCTCTGCCCCGGTTTCTTGCCTCCTTGGAACCCTGATATATTTTCCTGCTCTCGAATCAATCATCTCCTTCAATTTTTGACCTTATTTAAGAGAGGAAAATTCTTTTCCTCAGGACACATGGCTGGGCTTGGGTATTGATATGCAAAATATTTCATTGCCTGATTGTTTTGGATAGGAGAATCACGAATTCCTGAGGCATTGATTGGTTTTGTCATGTTTGATTCTCTGCATACAATTACACAAATTCAAAATGGAGGTCATCAAGAGTTGTTCTTCAGAGTGTCCCTTCCAGAGCAGGCCATTTAGACCATCAGGTAGAGTGTTTGCCTTACATCCTTGAGGCCCGGCTTTGAGTCACAATCAGTCCGGGAATGTGGAAATAGCAAACAAGGAAAAACAATCTGAGCCAGCTAACATTCCACTGTCTCAGTTTCTTTTCTTTTCTCCTCTCCTCACAAAAGTAGTCAACACTCTAAAACACCACCAGTTTCTCATGCACCCCAAGTCCACCAACTGCTTTCAGCAGGTTACTGTGCTCCAGGAGAGCCGTGCTCGACACTCATTTTCATTTCTACAGATTACTTGTCCACGAAGTCCCTCTACACTCCTTAGGACAGAGAAAACTTGCCTCTCCTGAGTATGCTTATGAGGATAATTCTTCAGCACCTTCTTCAGCTGTACATTGTGCAGAAGATTTCAGGAAATTCAAAATGACAACCGCACTTGTACCTGGCACTCCCCAGTCTTCTTCGACACACTGCCATACTCTCTGGCCATGTCGGGTCTTCCACAGCAGAGCACTTTCCACGTGTACTACATTGTCTACTGGAAAACCAAGATGTGCACACAAAAGATGACCATGCTTGTGCCTGGAACTCCTCCCACACTTGATTTGCAGATGCTTGACTGTAATTTCTTGGAGAATAAAGTTAGGATTTGGGATGAATCAATGTTAGCATGTATTGATAGCATTCAGGATGCTCACAGTGCATTTAATAACTACTCTCTCAAAGTCATTGGAACTCCAGTGTCCAGAAGAATGGAGCCCTTCTGTAGACTCTTGTTAATATTGATGGACGTCCTCAAGAGAAGCGGTGCATGGATTAGTGTTACATATCCCAGGATCAACTGGCTTAAATTGTAGGTCGTGGGGGAAATTGTTGGGACGTTGGGATTGCATTTTCTCATGATTCTTGTGCCAGAGATAATAGGAATCAGCATCTGCATATTCAGCTGTCCCTAGGGAGCAACAGAAAAAAGACAGGAACTTGGAAGGTCCTTGTTGTCCTGAAAAGGGGAATGATGTTCTGTGTTCATGGTAGCAAGGACAGTGGGCAGACAATGACTACTTCCTGTGTTTTTACGGTATAATTAACTGAATATGTGTAATGGAGTTTGAGGTTTGACCATTATCCATGGCGAGTTTCATCGGGTGTCTTTCCTACACTTGTGTTGCAGCATCAACACCCTTCAGCTTATCTGGCCCCACATATATACTTACTCTCATCTTTTCATATTCACCTTGGAAACTGGAACCCTTCAACTTTCAGCACCATCTATGATCATGACTAGTGTTAGGCCCTTGAAATTGTGCCCATTATGACATTGCCAGACTGACAACTTATCCCCCAGCTTGTGGTCTGCTTCATCCTGGGGATGGTTAGGGGACTACTGGTAATATCCCACAGGAAATTGTGACAGAGAGGTATATATCTCTCAAGAACACCAAGCATTTTGTGAATATAGATAGGCAAATCATCTCTGCATCTGGTATTGCCTTGATTGGTCCCTGGCAAATGCAATAGGAAGTTTCAGTGTGGAGCCTAGTTGTAAACCAGCAGGGAAGGTGGATGGGGCAGGCAGTTGGAGTGAGCACAGAACATCTGTCATTGCATATCAGGTTTATTCTGTCATCCATCCAACAGGCTGGGTGAATGACTCCCTCTTCTCTTCATGAACCAAGAGAATAGACACTCAAATTCACATGGAACATGGACCTCCCAGCTTCCACCTCTCTCCTATCCACACTTCCTCGGATAGTAGGAGAAGCCAGGCAGAGGTAAAATGATGTGTCCCATATCAAGTATCTCCTAAAATACGGAGATGCACTGCATGGTCTACAGTGCTGAGCACTGGCCACCCTTCCCTCCGTGAGGCTTAGGGACCCTAGGCTTGTGTCCTGAGTCTGAAGAAACCTGGGTTTTCCCATTTCTTCAGCAGTGTTGCGGAGGGCAAATCCAATGCTGCCAGTGCTCAGATTGTTGATACATGGACTCTCAAGCACCCTCAGTCCCAGCTTGTTCCACTGTAATTGGTGGGGCCTAATAGCCTGCATCAGGAGCCAAATGAGCTGCCTGCCATCAAAAACGGTGCGACCAACGGAGCACCGCGCCACCTAGTGGACCTGGGTGGAAGGACGAGCTCTCCGACTTCAATGGGATACCTTGTCCTGCCTGGATATGCGGGGATTTATCGCTCATAGCCTATTTCCAAATCTCCCAGGCAACAAGGATTGAAACATTTTTTCAAAAACGCAAGACCCTGGCATCTGCTCCATTCATTATCCTCTTACACTCACAGCTGAGTCACCAAATGTCTTGAATGTGCATTTGAAGTGGACAGCAACTGAAAGTTCTCTGGTTGCCATGTGTACCTTGACACTTCCATGTTCTCATTCCATTCCTGTATGACCTTAGCTGGAATCTGGGTGCATGAGCAATGTCACTGGAGCCAATCGTGAAAGTTCATGTTGTGCAAGGCTTTAAAAACATTCAGGGGATTGCAATTAATTGACTTCTCCTTCTGGATCCTGGAAAGCCTGTGAGCTTCACAAAATAGCTTACCAATGCCTGCTCCTTCTCCTTTCATTAGAGGACTTTTCCCATGTATGGCTCCGTGTCACAGGAGAACTGGTAAACAATACTTACGTTTTTCTGATTTATATAGAGTGCAATGAAATGAATGCTCAAGGATATGACTTTAGTCACTTATCTCTGTGTAATAAATCTTCAGAGAAACAATTGAAAACATAAGAAGGAGAAGTTAGAAATTGGAGAAGGAATGTTTCCTTTTTGCAACACGTTTCTATTCTGGGACACCAGTCCATATAAGCCATCACCACATGCTTTTGCCTGTTTATAACTCCCTGCAGCATCTCCCTAAATTGCTGAAGCAATTTTACTCAGGGAAACAGGCTTGGAACAGGAGGCACAACTTCCTCTGCCTCACCAACTCCTGAGATGGTGGGCAAGATCCAGATCCTGAACTGGCTTGTGCATTGTATACAGCTCTATTCTCTTTAGAATTTTTCACAGAAAAGGTCAAAAAAATAAGAAAAAAATTCTCTCTGGGAAATTGTGAGATAGCTTTGAAAGTAATGGATGGGCATTCATATGTGAATGATCCCAATATCTCCATTTATATTCACCAATTTGGCATCTTCTCAATCCCACATATTTCTGCCTCTGCCCCGGTTTCTTGCCTCCTTGGAACCCTGATATCTTTTCCTGCTCTCGGATCAATCATCTCCTTCAATTTTCGACCTTATTTAAGAGAGAAAAAATCTTTTCCTCACGACACATGGCTGGACTTGGGTATTGATATGCAAAATATTTCATTGCCTGATTGTTTTGGATAGGAGAATCACGAATTCCTGAGGCATTGATTGGTTTTGTCATGTTTGATTCTCTGCATACAATTACACAAATTCAAAATGGAGGTCATCAAGAGTTGTTCTTCAGAGTGTCCCTTCCAGAGCAGGCCATTTAGACCATCAGGTAGAGTGTTTGCCTTACATCCTTGAGGCCCGGCTTTGAGTCACAATCAGTCCGGGAATGTGGAAATAGCAAACAAGGAAAAACAATCTGAGCCAGCTAACATTCCACTGTCTCAGTTTCTTTTCTTTTCTCCTCTCCTCACAAAAGTAGTCAACACTCTAAAACACCACCAGTTTCTCATGCACCCCAAGTCCACCAACTGATTTCAGCAGGCTACTGTGCTCCAAGAGAGCCCTGCTCAACACCCACTTGCATTTCTACAGATTACTTGTCCACGAAGTTCCTCTACACTCCTTAGGACAGAGAAAACTTGCCTCTCCTGAGTATGCTTATGAGGATAATTCTTCAGCACCTTCTTCAGCTGTTCATTGTGCAGAAGATTTCAGGAAATTCAAAATGACAACCGCACTTGTACCTGGCACACCACAGTCTTCTTCGACACACTGCCATACTCGCTGGCCATGTCGGGTCTTCCACAGCAGAGCACTTTCCACGTGTACTACATTGTCTACTGGAAAACCAAGATGTGCACACAAAAGATGACCATGCTTGTGCCTGGAACTCCTCCCACACTTGATTTGCAGATGCTTGACTGTAATTTCTTGGAGAATAAAGGTAGGATTTGGGATGAATCAATGTTAGCATGTATTGATAGCATTCAGGATGCTCACGGTGCATTTAATAACTACTCTCTCAAAGTCATTGGAACTCCAGTGTCCAGAAGAATGGAGCCCTTCTGTAGACTCTTGTTAATATTGATGGACATCCTCAAGACAAGCGGTGCATGGATTAGTGTTACATATCCCAGGATCAACTGGCTTAAATTGTAGGTCGTGGGGGAAATTGTTGGGACGTTGGGATTGCATTTTCTCATGGTTCCTGTGCCAGAGATAATAGAAATCAGCATCTGCATATTCAGCTGTCCCTAGGGAGCAACAGAAAAAAGACAGGAACTTGGAAGGTCCTTGTTGTCCTGAAAAGGGGAATGATGTTCTGTGTTCATGGTAGCAAGGACAGTGGGCAGACAATGACTACTTCCTGTGTTTTTACGGTATAATTAACTGAATATGTGTAATGGAGTTTGAGGTTTGACCATTATCCATGGCGAGTTTCATCTGGTGTCTTTCCTACACTTGTGTTGCAGCATCAACACCCTTCAGCTTATCTGGCCCCACATATATACTTTATCTCATCTTTTCATATTCACCTTGGAAACTGGAACCCTTCAACTTTCAGCACCATCTATGATCATGACTAGTGTTAGGCCCTTGAAATTGTGCCCATTATGACATTGCCAGACTGACAACTTATCCCCCAGCTTGTGGTCTGCTTCATCCTGGGGATGGTTAGGGGACTACTGGTAATATCCCACAGGAAATTGTGACAGAGAGGTATATATCTCTCAAGAACACCAAGCATTATGTGAATATAGATAGGCAAATCATCTCTGCATCAGGTATTGCCTTGATTGGTCCCTGGCAAATGCAATAGGAGAGTTTCAGTGTGGAGCCTAGTTGTAAACCAGCAGCGAAGGTGGATGGGGCAGGCAGTTGGAGTGAGCACAGAACATCTGTCATTGCATATCAGGTTTATTCTGTCATCCATCCAACAGGCTGGGTGAATGTCTCCCTCATCTCTTCATGAACCAAGAGAATAGACACTCAAATTCACATGGAACATGGACCTCCCAGCTTCCACCTCTCTCCTATCCACACTTCCTCGGATAGTAGGAGAAGCCAGGCAGAGGTAAAATGATGTGTCCCATATCAAGTATCTCCTAAAGTACGGAGATGCACTGCATGGTCTACAGTGCTGAGCACTGGCCACCCATCCCTCCGTGAGGCTGAGGGACCCTAGGCTTGTGTCCTGAGTCTGAAGAAACCTGGGTTTTCCCATTTCTTCAGCAGTGTTGCGGAGGGCAAATCCAATGCTGCCAGTGCTCAGATTGTTGATACATGGACTCTCAAGCACCCTCAGTCCCAGCTTGTTCCACTGTAATTGGTGGGGCCTAATAGCCTGCATCAGGAGCCAAATGAGCTGCCTGCCATCAAAAACGGTGCGACCAACGGAGCACCGCGCCACCTAGTGGACCTGGGTGGAAGTACGAGCTCTCCGACTTCAATGGGATACCTTGTCCTGCCTGGATATGCGGGGATTTATCGCTCATAGCCTATTTCCAAATCTCCCAGGCAACAAGGATTGAAACATTTTTTCAAAAACGCAAGACTTCTGGCATCTGCTCCATTCATTATCCTCTTACACTCACAGCTGAGTCATAAATGTGTCTTGAATGTGCATTTGAAGTGGACAGCAACTGAGGATTCTCTGGTTGCCATGTGTACATGACTTGCTTCATGTTCTCATTCCATTCCTGTATGACGCCAGCTGGAATCACAGATTCCATGAGCAATGTCACTGGAGCCAATCGTGAAAGTTCATGTTGTGCAAGGCTTTAAAACATTCAGAGGATTACCAATTAATTGACTTCTCCTTCTGGATCCTGGAAAGCCTGTGAGCTTCACAAAATAGCTTACCAATGCCTGCTCCTTCTCCTTTCATTAGAGGACTTTTCCCATGTATGGCTCCGTGTCACAGGAGAACTGGTAAACAATACTTACGTTTTTCTGATTTATATAGAGTGCAATGAAATGAATGCTCAAGGATATGACTTTGGTCACTTATCTCTGTGTAATAAATCTTCAGAGAAACATAAGAAGGAGAAAACATAAGAAGGAGAAGTTAGAAATTGGAGAAGGAATGTTTCCTTTTTGCAACACGTTTCTATTCTGGGACACCAGTCCATATGAGCCATCACCACATGCTTTTGCCTGTTTATAACTCCCTGCAGCATCTCCCTAAATTGCTGAAGCAATTTTATTCAGGGAAACAGGCTTGGAACAGGAGGCACAACTTCCTCTGCCTCACCAACTCCTGAGATGGTGGGCAAGATCCAGATCCTGAACTGGCTTGTGCATTGTATACAGCTCTATTATCTTTAGAATTTTTCACAGAAAAGGTCAAAAAAATAAGAAAAAAATTCTCTCTGGGAAATTGTGAGATAGCTTTGAAAGTAATGGATGGGCATTCATATGTGAATGATCCCAATATCTCCATTTATATTCACCAATTTGGCATCTTCTCAATCCCACATATTTCTGCCTCTGCCCCGGTTTCTTGCCTCCTTGGAACCCTGATATCATATCTTTTCCTGCTCTCGGATCAATCATCTCCTTCAATTTTCGACCTTATTTAAGAGAGAAAAAATCTTTTCCTCACGACACATGGCTGGACTTGGGTATTGATATGCAAAATATTTCATTGCCTGATTGTTTTGGATAGGAGAATCACGAATTCCTGAGGCATTGATTGGTTTTGTCATGTTTGATTCTCTGCATACAATTACACAAATTCAAAATGGAGGTCATCAAGAGTTGTTCTTCAGAGTGTCCCTTCCAGAGCAGGCCATTTAGACCATCAGGTAGAGTGTTTGCCTTACATCCTTGAGGCCCGGCTTCGAGTCACAATCAGTCCGGGAATGTGGAAATAGCAAACAAGGAAAAACAATCTGAGCCACCTAACATTCCACTGTCTCAGTTTCTTTTCTTTTCTCCTCTCCTCACAAAAGTAGTCAACACTCTAAAACACCACCAGTTTCTCATGCACCCCAAGTCCACCAACTGATTTCAGCAGGCTACTGTGCTCCAAGAGAGCCGTGCTCGACACTCATTTTCATTTCTACAGATTACTTGTCCACGAAGTCCCTCTACACTCCTTAGGACAGAGAAAACTTGCCTCTCCTGAGTATGCTTATGAGGATAATTCTTCAGCACCTTCTTCAGCTGTACATTGTGCAGAAGATTTCAGGAAATTCAAAATGACAACTGCACTTGTACCTGGCACACCACAGTCTTCTTCGACACACTGCCATACTCGCTGGCCATGTCGGGTCTTCCACAGCAGAGCACTTTCCACGTGTACTACATTGTCTACTGGAAAACCAAGATGTGCACACAAAAGATGACCATGCTTGTGCCTGGAACTCCTCCCACACTTGATTTGCAGATGCTTCACTGTAATTTCTTGGAGAATAAAGTTAGAATTTGGGATGAATCAATGTTAGCATGTATTGATAGCATTCAGGATGCTCACAGTGCATTTAATAACTACTCTCTCAAAGTCATTGGAACTCCAGTGTCCAGAAGAATGGAGCCCTTCTGTAGACTCTTGTTAATATTGATGGATGTCCTCAAGACAAGCGGTGCATGGATTAGTGTTACATATCCCAGGATCAACTGGCTTAAATTGTAGGTCGTGGGGGAAATTGTTGGGACGTTGGGATTGCATTTTCTCATGGTTCCTGTGCCAGAGATAATAGAAATCAGCATCTGCATATTCAGCTGTCCCTAGGGAGCAACAGAAAAAAGACAGGAACTTGGAAGGTCCTTGTTGTCCTTAAAAGGGGAATGATGTTCTGTGTTCATGGTAGCAAGGACAGTGGGCAGACAATGACTACTTCCTGTGTTTTTACGGTATAATTAACTGAATATGTGTAATGGAGTTTGAGGTTTGACCATTATCCATGGCGAGTTTCATCGGGTGTCTTTCCTACACTTGTGTTGCAGCATCAACACCCTTCAGCTTATCTGGCCCCACATATATACTTAATCTCATCTTTTCATATTCACCTTGGAAACTGGAACCCTTCAACTTTCAGCACCATCTATGATCATGACTAGTGTTAGGCCCTTGAAATTGTGCCCATTATGACATTGCCAGACTGACAACTTATCCCCCAGCTTGTGGTCTGCTTCATCCTGGGGATGGTTAGGGGACTACTGGTAATATCCCACAGGAAATTGTGACAGAGAGGTATATATCTCTCAAGAACACCAAGCATTATGTGAATATAGATAGGAAAATCATCTCTGCATCAGGTATTGCCTTGATTGGTCCCTGGCAAATGCAATAGGAGAGTTTCAGTGTGGAGCCTAGTTGTAAACCAGCAGAGAAGGTGGATGGGGCAGGCAGTTGGAGTGAGCACAGAACATCTGTCATTGCATAACAGGTTTATTCTGTCATCCATCCAACAGGCTGGGTGAATGTCTCCCTCTTCTCTTCATGAACCAAGAGAATAGACACTCAAATTCACATGGAACATGGACCTCCCAACTTCCACCTCTCTCCTATCCACACTTCCTCGGATAGTAGGAGAAGCCAGGCAGAGGTAAAATTATGTGTCCCATATCAAGTATCTCCTAAAATACGGAGATGCACTGCATGGTCTACAGTGCTGAGCACTGGTCACCCATCCCTCCGTGAGGCTTAGGGACTCTAGGCTTGTGTCCTGAGTCTGAAGAAACCTGGGTTTTCCCATTTCTTCAGCAGTGTTGCGGAGGGCAAATCCAATGCTGCCAGTGCTCAGATTGTTGATACATGGACTCTCAAGCACCCTCAGTCCCAGCTTGTTCCACTGTAATTGGTGGGGCCTAATAGCCTGCATCAGGAGCCAAATGAGCTGCCTGCCATCAAAAACGGTGCGACCAACGGAGCACCGTGCCACCTAGTGGACCTGGGTGGAAGGACGAGCTCCCCGACTTCAATGGGATACCTTGTCCTGCCTGGATATGCGGGGATTTATCGCTCATAGCCTATTTCCAAATCTCCCAGGCAACAAGGATTGAAACATTTTTTCAAAAACGCAAGACCCTGGCATCTGCTCCATTCATTATCCTCTTACACTCACAGCTGAGTCACCAAATGTCTTGAATGTGCATTTGAAGTGGACAGCAACTGAAAGTTCTCTGGTTGCCATGTGTACCTTGACACTTCCATGTTCTCATTCCATTCCTGTATGACCTTAGCTGGAATCTGGGTGCATGAGCAATGTCACTGGAGCCAATCGTGAAAGTTCATGTTGTGCAAGGCTTTAAAAACATTCAGGGGATTGCAATTAATTGACTTCTCCTTCTGGATCCTGGAAAGCCTGTGAGCTTCACAAAATAGCTTACCAATGCCTGCTCCTTCTCCTTTCATTAGAGGACTTTTCCCATGTATGGCTCCGTGTCACAGGAGAACTGGTAAACAATACTTACGTTTTTCTGATTTATATAGAGTGCAATGAAATGAATGCTCAAGGATATGACTTTGGTCACTTATCTCTGTGTAATAAATCTTCAGAGAAACATAAGAAGGAGAAAACATAAGAAGGAGAAGTTAGAAATTGGAGAAGGAATGTTTCCTTTTTGCAACACGTTTCTATTCTGGGACACCAGTCCATATAAGCCATCACCACATGCTTTTGCCTGTTTATAACTCCCTGCAGCATCTCCCTAAATTGCTGAAGCAATTTTACTCAGGGAAACAGGCTTGGAACAGGAGGCACAACTTCCTCTGCCTCACCAACTCCTGAGATGGTGGGCAAGATCCAGATCCTGAACTGGCTTGTGCATTGTATACAGCTCTATTCTCTTTAGAATTTTTCACAGAAAAGATAAAAAAAAAATAAAAAAATCTTTCTGGGAAATTGTCAGTTAGCTTTGAAAGTAATGTATAGGCATTCATATGTGAATGATCCCCAATATCTCCATTCATATTCACCAATATGGCATCTTCTCAATCCCACATAATTCTCCCTCTGCCGGGTTTATTGCCTCCTTGGAACCCTGATATATTTTCCTGCTCTCGGATCAATCATCTCCTTCAATTTTTGAACTTATTTAAGAGTGGAAAAATCTTTTCCTCAGGACACAAGACTGGGCTTGGGTATTGATATGCAAAGTATTTCATTTCCTGATTGTTTTGGATAGGAGAATCACGAATTCCTGAGGCATTGATTGGTTTCGTCATGTTTCATCCTCTGCATACAATTACAAAAATTAAAACTAGAGGTCATCAAGAGTTGTTCATCAGAGTGGCCCTTCCAGAGCAGGCCATTTAGACCATCAGGTAGAGTGTTTCCCTTACATCCTTGAGGCCGAGGTTGGAGTCACAATCACTCCGAGAATGTGGAAATAGCAAACAAGGAAAAACAATTTGAACCACCTAACATTCTACTGTCTCGTTTTTTATCTTTTCTCCTCTCCTCACAAAAATATTCAACACTCTAAATCAGCACCAGTTTCGCATGCACCCCAAGTCCACCAACTGCTTTAAGCAGGCTACTGTGCTCCAAGAGAGCCTTTCTCAACACCCACTTGCATTTCTACAGATTACTTGTCCACGAAGTACCTCTACACTTTTTAGGACAGGGAAAACTTGCCTCTCATGAGTATGCTTATGAAGATAATTCTTCAGCACCTGCTTCAGCTGTACATTGTGCAGAAGATTTCAGGAAACTCAAAATGACAACCGCACTTGTACCTGGCACTCCCCAGTCTTCTTTGACACACTGCCATACTCTCTGGCCGTGATGGGGCTTCCACAGCAGAGCACTTTCCATGTGTTCTACATTGTCTACTGGAAAACGAAGAGGTGAACACAAAAGACGCCCATGCTTGTGCCTGGAACTCCTCTCACAATTGATTTGCAGACACTTGCCTGTGATTTCTTGGAGAATAAAGTTAGGATTTGTGGCTGAATCAATATTAGCATGTATTGATAGCATTCAGGAGGTTCACAGTGCATTTAATAACTACTCTTTCAAAGTCATTGGAACTCCAGAGTCGAGAGGAATGGAGTCCTTCTATAGATTCTTGGTATTATTGATGGACGTCCTCAAGAAAAGCGGTGCATGGATTCGTGTTACATATCCCAGGATCAACTGGATAAAATTGTAGGACATAGGGGAAACAATTGGGAAGTTGGGATTGCCTATGCTCATAGTTTTTGTGCCAAAGATAATAGGAATCAGCATTCACATATTCGGCTGTCCCTTGGGAGCAACAGGAAAAAGACAGGAACATGGAAGGTCACTATTGTTCTGAAAAGGGGAATGATGTTCTGTATTCATGGTAGCACAGACAGTGGGCAGACAATGACTACTTCCTGTGTTTTTACAGTATAATTACCTGAATATATGTCATGGAGTTTGAGGTTTGACCATTATCCATGGCGAGTTTCATCGGGTGTCTTTCCTGTACTTGTGTTCCAGCATCAACACCCTTCAGCTAATCTGGCCCCACAAATATACTTACTCTCATCTTTTGCATATTCACCTTGGAAACTGGAACCCTTCAACTTTCAACACCATCTATGTTCATGCCTAGTGTTATGCCCTTGAAATTGTGCCCATCATGCCATCGCCAGACTGATAACTCATACCCTAGTTTCTGGTCTGCTTCATCCTGGGGATGGTTAGAGGACTACTGGTAATACCCCATAGGAAATTGTGACAGAGAGGTATATGTCTCTCAAGGAGAATAACGATTTTGTGAATATACATAGGAAAATCAACTCTGCATCTTGTTTTGACTTGATGTGTGCCTGGGAAATGCAATAGGAAAGTTTCAGTGTGGAGCCCATTTGTAAACCAGCAGAGAAGATGGATGGGGCAGGCAGTTGGTGTGAGCACAGTACATCTCTCATTGCATATCAGGTTTATTCTGTCATCCATCCAACAGGCAGGGTGAATGACTCCCTCTTCTCTTCATGAACCAAGAGAATAGCCACTCAAATTCACATGGAACATGGACCTCTCAGCTTCTACCTCTCTCCTATCCACACTTCCTCGGATAGTAGGAGAAGCCAGGCAGAAGGAAAATGATGTGTCCCATATCAAGTATCTCCTAAAATATGGAGATGCACTGCATGGTCTACAGTGCTGGGCAGTGACCACCCATCCCTCCGTGAGGCTGAGGGACCCCAGGCTAGTTTCCTGAGTCTGAAGAAACCTGGGTTTTCCCATTTCTTCAGCAGTGTTGCGGAGGGCAAATCCAATGCTGCCAGTGCTCAGATTGTTGATACATGGACTCTCAAGCACCTTCAGTTCCAGCTTATTCCACTGTAATTTGTGGGGCCTAATAGCACGCATCAGAAGCCAAATGAGCTGCCTGCATCACAAACGGTGCGACCAACGGAGCACATCGCCACCTAGTGGACCTGGGTGGAAGTGCGAGCTCTCCGACTTCAATGGCATACCTTGTCCTGACTGGATATGTGGGGATTTATCGCTCATAGTCTATTTCCTCAACTCCCAGGCAACCAGGATTGAAACATTTCTTCAAAAATGCAAGACCCTGGCACCTGCTCCATTCATTATCCTCTTACACTCACAGCTGAGTCACCAAATGTCTTGAATGTGTGTTCGAAGTGGACAGCAACTGAAAATTCTCTGGTTGCCATGGGATCTGTGACACTCCCGTGTTCTCATTCCACTCCTCTATGACCTTAGCTGGAATCTGGGTGCATGAGGAATGTCACTGGAGCCAATCGTGAAAGTACATGTTGCCCAAGGCTTTAAAAACTATCTGGGGATTGCAATTAATTGCCTTCTCCTTCTGGATCCTGGAAAGCCCGTGAGCTTCACAAAGTAGCTTACCGATGCCTGCTCCTTCTCCTTTCATTAGAGGACTTTTCCCATGTATGGCTCCGTGTCACAGGAGAACTGCTGAACAATTCTTACATTTTTCTGATTTATATAGATTGCAAAGAAATGAATGCTCAAGCATATGACTTTAGTCATTTATCTCTGTGTAATAAATCTTCAGAGAAATAATTGAAAACATAAGGAGGAGAAGTTAGAAATCGGAGAAAGAATGTTTCCTTTTTGCCAACACATTTCTATTCTGGGACACCAGTCCATATGAGCCATCACCACATGCTTTTGCCTGTTTATATCTCCCAGCAGCGTCTCACTAAATTACTGATGCAATTTTACTGAGGGAAACAGGCTTGGAACAGGAGGCACAACTTCCTCTGCCTCACCAACTCCTGAGATGGTGGGCAAGATCCAGATCCTGAACTGGCTTGTGCATTGTACACAGCTCTATTCTTTTTAGAATTTTTCACAGAAAGGTCAAAAAAATAAGAAAAAAATTCTTTCTGGGAAATTGTCAGATAGCTTTGAAAGTAATGGATAGGCATTCATATGTGAATGATCCCCAATATCTCCATTCATATTCACCAATTTGGCATCTTCTCAATCCCACATATTTCTGCCTCTGCCCCGGTTTCTTGCCGCCTTGGAACCCTGATATATTTTCCTGCTCTCGAATCAATCATCTGCTTCATTTTTTGAACTTATTTAAGAGAGTAAAAATCTTTTCTTCAGGACACAAGACTGGGCTTGGGTATTGATATGCAAAATGTTTCATTGCCTGATTGTTTTGGATAGGAGAATCACGAACTCCTGAGTCATTGATTGGTTTCGTCATGTTTCATTCTCTGCATACAATTTCACAAATTAAAACTGGAGGTCTTCAAGAGTTGTACATCAGAGTGTCCCTTCCAGAGCAGGCCATTTAGACCATCAGGTAGAGTATTTGCCTTACATCTTTGAGGCCCATGTTTGAGTCCCAATCACTCCTGGAATGTGGAAATAGCAAACAAGGAAAAATCATTTGAGCCACCGAACATTCCACTGTCTCATTTTTTTTCTTTTCTCATATCCTCACAAAATAGTTCAACACTCTAAAACAGCACCAGATTCTCATGCACCCCAAGTCCACCAACTGCTTTCAGCAGGCTACTGTGCTCCAAGAGAGCCGTGCTCGACACTCACTTGCATTTCTACAGATTACTTGTCCACGAAGTCCCTCTACACTCCTTAGGACAGGGAAAACTTGCCTCTCATGAGTATGCTTATGAGGATAATTCTTCAGCACCTGCTTCAGCTGTACATTGTGCAGAAGATTTCAGGAAATTCAACATGACAACCGCACATGTACCTGGCACTCCCCAGTCTTCTTCGACACACTGCCATACTCTCTGGCCATGACGGGTCTTCCACAGCAGAGCACTTTCCACGTGTACTACATTGTCTACTGGAAAACTAAGAGGTGAACAAAAAAGACGACCATGCTTATGCCTGGAACTCCTCCCACACTTGATTTGCAGATGCTTGCCTGTGATTTCTTGGAGAATAAATTTAGGATTTGGGGCTGAATCAATGTTAGCATGTATTGATAGCATTCAGGATGTTCACAGTGCATTTAATAACAACTCTTTCAAAGTCATTGGACTTCCAGTGTCGAGAGGACTGGAGCCCTTCTATAGATTCTTGTTATTATTGATGGACGTCCTCAAGAAAAGCGGTGCATGGATTAGCGTTACATATCCCAGGATCAACTGGATAAAATTGTAGGACTTAGGGGAAACAATTGGGAAGTTGGGATTGCCTATGCTCATGGTTTTTGTGCCAAAGATAATAGGAATCAGCATTCACATATTCGGTTGTCCCTTGGGAGCAACAGGAAAAAGACAGGAACATGGAAGGTCATTGTTGTCCTGAAAATGGGAATGATGTTCTGTATTCATGGTAGCACAGACAGTGGGCGGACAATGACTACTTCCTGTGTTTTTACAGTATAATTACCTGAATATATGTCATGGAGTTTGAGGTTTGACCATGATTCTTGGCGAGTTTCATCGGGAGTCTTTCCTGTACTTGTGTTCCAGCATCAACACCCTTCAGCTTATCTGGCCCCACAAATATACTTACTCTCATCTTTTGCATATTCACCTTGGAACCTGGAACCCTTCAACTTTCAACACCATCTATGTTCATGCCTAGTGTTATGCCCTTGAAATTGTGCCCATCATGCCATCGCCAGACTGATAATTCATACCCTAGTTTCTGGTCTATTTCATCCTGGGGATGGTTAGAGGACTACTGGTAATACCCCATAGGAAATTGTGAGAGAGAGGTATATGTCTCTCAAGGAGAACAACGATTTTGTGAATATACATAGGAAAATCACCTCTGCATCTTGTTTTGACTTGATGTGTGCCTGGGAAATGCAATAGGAAAGTTTCAGTGTGGAGCCTAGTTGTAAACCAGCAGAGAAGATGGATGGGGCAGGCAGTTGGTGTGAGCACAGTACATCTCTCATTGCATATCAGGTTTATTCTGTCATCCATCCAACAGGCATGGTGAATGACTCCCTCTTCTCTTCATGAACCAAGAGAATAGCCACTCAAATTCACATGGAACATGGACCTCCCAGCTTCCACCTCTCTCCTACCCACACTTCCTCGGATATTAGGAGAAGCCAGACAGAAGGAAAATGATGTGTCCCAAATCAAGTATCTCCTAAACTATGGAGATGCACTGCATGGTCTACAGTGCTGGGCACTGACCACCCATCCCTCCGTGAGGCTGAGGGTCCCTAGGCTAGTTTTCTGAGTCTGAAGAAACCTGGGTTTTCCCATTTTTTCAGCAGTGCTTCGGAGGGCAAATCCAGTGCTGTCAGTGCTCAGATTGTTGATACATGGACTCTCAAGCACCCTCAGTTCCAGCTTATTCCACTGTAATTCGTGGGGCCTAATAGCACGCATCAGAAACCAAATGAGCTGCCTGCCATCACAAACGGTGCGACCAACGGAGCACATCGCCACCTAGTGGACCTGGGTGGAAGTGTGAGCTCTCCGACTTCAATGGCATACCTTGTCCTGACTGGATATGTGGGGATTTATCGCTCATAGACTATTTCCTCAACTCCCAGGCAACCAGGATGGAAACATTTCTTCAAAAATGCAAGACCCTGGCACCTGCTCCATTCATTATCCTCTTACACTCACAGCTGTGTCACCAAATGTCTTGAATGTGTGTTTGAAGTGGACAGCAACTGAAAATTCTCTGGTTGCCATGGGAACCGTGACGCTCCCGTGTTCTCCTTCCACTCCTCCATGACCTTAGCTGGAACCTGGGTGCATGAGTAATGTCACTGGAGCCAATCGTGAAAGTTCATGTTGCCCAAGGCTTTAAAAACTATCTGGGGATTGCAATTAATTGCCTTCTCTTTCTGGATCCTGGAAATCCCATGAGCTTCACAAAGTATCTTACCAATGCCTGCTCCTTCTCCTTTCATTAGAGGACTTTTCCCATGTATGGCTCCGTGTCACAGGAGAACTGCTAAACAATTCTTACGTTTTTCTGATTTATATAGATTGCAATGAAATGAATGCTCAAGGATATGACTTTAGTCACTTACCTCTGTGTAATAAATCTTCAGAGAAATAATTGAAAACCTAAGGAGGAGAAGTTAGAAATTGGAGAAAGAATGTTTCCTTTTGCCAACACTTTTTTATTCTGAGACCCCAGTCCATATGAGCCATCACCACAGGCTTTAGGCTGTTTATATCACCCTGCGGCATCTCCCTAAATTGCTGAAGCAATTTTACACAGGGAAACAGGCTTGGAACAGGAGGCATAACTTCCTCTGCCTCACCAACTCCTGAGATGGTGGGCAAGATCCAGATCCTGAACTGGCTTGTGCATTGTATACAGCTCTATTCTCTTTAGAATTTTTCACAGAAAAGGTTAAAAAATAATAAGAAAAAAATTCTTTCTGGGAAATTGTCAGATAGTTTTGAAAGTAGTGGATAGGCATTCATATGTGAATGATCTCAATATCTCCATTCATATTCAACCAATTTGGCATCTTCACAATCCCACATATTTCTGCCTCTGCCTCGGTTTCTTGCCTCCTTGGAACCCTGATATATTTTCCTGCTCTCCGATCAATCATCTCCTTCAATATTCGAACTTATTTAAGAGAGTAAAAATCTTTTCTTCAGGACACAAGGCTGGGATTGGGTATTGATATGCAAAATATTTCATTGCCTGATTGTTTTGGATAGGAGAATCATGAGTTCCTGAGACATTGATTGGTTTGGTCATGTTTGATTCTCTGCATACAATTTCACAAATTAAAACTGGAGGTCATCAAGAGTTGTACATCAGAGTGTCCCTTCCAGAGCAGGCCATTTAGACCATCAGGTAGAGTGTTTGCCTTACATCCTTGAGGCCTTGCTTCGCGTCCCAATCACTCCAGGATTGTGGAAATAGCAAACAAGGAACAACAATTTGAGCCACCTAACATTCCACTGTCTCATTTTATTTTCTTTTCTCCTCTCCTCACAAAAGTAGTCAACACTCTAAAACAGCACCAGTTTCTCATGCACCCCAAGTCCACCAACTGCTTTCAGCAGGTTACTGTGCTCCAAGAGAGCCTTTCTCAACACTCACTTGCATTTCTACAGATTACTTCTCCACGAAGTCCCTCTACACTCCTTAGGACAGAGAAAATTTGCCTCTCATGAGTATACTTATGAGGATAATTCCTCAGCACCTTGTTCAGCTGTACATTGTGCTGAAGATTTCAGGAAATTCAAAATGACAACCGCACTTGTACCTGGCACTCCCAAGTCTTCTTCGACACACTGCCATACTCTCTGGGGTTTCCACAGCAGAGCACTTTCCACGTGTACTACATTGTCTACTGGAAAACCAAGAGGTGAACACAAAAGACGACCATGCTTGTGCCTGGAACTCCTCCCACACTTGATTTGCAGACGCTTGCCTGTGACTTCTTGGAGAATAACGTTAGGATTTGTGGCTGAATCAATGTTACATGTATTGATAGCATTCAGGATGTTCACAGTGCATTTAATAACAACTCTTTCAAAGTGATTGGACTTCCAGTGTCGAGAGGACTGGAGCCCTTCTGTAGACTCTTGTTAATATTGATGGACGTCCTCAAGACAAGCGGTGCATGGATTAGCGTTACATATACCAGGACCAACTGGCTTAAATTGTAGGTCGTGGGGGAATTTGTTGGGAAGTTGGAATTGCCTATGCTCATGGTTCTTGTGCCAAAGATAATAGGAATCAGCATTCCCATATTCGTCTGTCCCTTGGGAGCAACAGGAAATAGACAGGAACATGGAAGATCATTGTTGTCCTGAAAAGGGGAATGATGTTCTGTATTCATGGTAGCCAGACAATGGGTGGACAATGACTACTTCCTGTGTTCATACTGTATAATGAGTCTGAATATATTTCGTGGAGTTTGAGGTTTGACCATGATCCATGGCGAGTTTCATTGGGTGTCTTTTCTGTACTTGTGTTCCAACATCAACACCCTTCAGCTTTTCTGACCCCACAATTATGCTTACTCTCATCTTTTGAATATTCACCTCTGAAGCTTGGAACCATTCAACTTTCAGCACCATCGATGTTCATGCCTAGTGTTATGCCTTTGAAATTGTGCCCATCATGCCATCGCCAGTCTGACAATTCATCTCCCTGCTTGAGGTGTCCTCCATCCTGGGGCTAGTTGGAGGACTTCTGGTAATATCCCACTGGAAATTGCAGCACAAAAGTATATGTCTCTCAAGAAGACCAACCATTTTGTGAATATAGATAAGCAATTCATCTGTGCAACTTGTTATTACTTGATGTGACCCTGTCAAATAAATAGGTAATTTTCAATATGGAGCCCAGTTGTAATCCAGCAGGGAAGGAGGAGCGGACAGGGAGTTGGAGTGAGCACAGAACATCTCTCCTTTCATGTCAGGTTTATCCTGTCCTCCATCCAACAGGCAGGTTTAATGACTCCCACTTCTCTTCATGAACCAAGAGAAGAGCCACTCACCTTCCCATGGAACATGGACATCCCAGCTTCCATCTCTCTCCTATCCACACTTCGTAGGATAGTAGGAGAATCCGGGCAAATGGAAAATGATGTTTCACATATCAAGTGTCTCCTAAAATACGAAGATGCACTGCATGCTCTACTGTGCTGAGCACAGCCTCTCTCCGTGAGGCTGATAGGACCCTAGGCTAGTTTCCTGAGTCTGAAGAAAAGCCGGGTTGTCCCATTTTTTGAGCAGAGTATCGGAGGGCAAATCCACTGGTGATGGTGCTCACATTGTTGATCCACAGTCTCTCAAACACCCTCAGTCCAAGCTTGTTCCACTGGAATTGGTGGGGGCTAATAGCCTGCATCAGAAGCCAGAAGAGCTGCCTGTCATCAAAAGCGGTGGGACCAACGGAGCACAGCCCCACCTAGTGGACCTGGGTGGAAGTGGGAGCTTTCCGATTTCAATGTGATCCATTGTCCTGCCTGGATATGAGGGGGGGTTTATCGCTTATAGCCTATTTCCTCGACTCCAGGCAGCAAGGATAGAATCGTTTCTTCAAAAATGCAGGACCCTGGCACCCATTCCCTTCATTATGCTCTTACCCTCCCAGCTGAGCCACCACATGTCTTGAATGTGGGTTTGAAGCGAACAGCAACTGAAAGGTCTCTTGTTTCTATGGGAACCATGAAGCTTTTGTGCTCTCATTCCACTCCTCTATGACCTCAGCTGGATTTTGGGGTGTAGGTGCAATGTCTCTGGAGCCACTCGTGAAAGTTCATGTTGCCCAAGGCTTTACAAACACTCTGGTGATTGCAATCAAGTGACTTGTCCTACTGGAGCCTTGAAACCCTGTGAGTTTCAAAACCGACCTTAGCAATGCCATCTTCTTCCCCTTTCATTAGAGGACTATTCCCATGTATGGCTCTCATGTCACAGGACAACTGGTAAATAATACTTACTTTTTCTGAGTTATATTGATTGAAATGAAATGAATGCTCAAGAATTTGATTTTAGCCACTTACCTCTGTGTAATAAATCTTGAGAGAAATAACTGAAAACATAGAAGGAGAAGATAGATATTGGAGGATGAATGTTTCCTTTTTGCCACCACGTTTCTATTCTGGGACCCCAGTCCATATGAGCCATCACCACATGCATTTGCCTGTTTATATCTCCCTGCACGGTCCCGCTAAATTGCTGAAGCACTTTTACTGAGGGAAACAGGCTTGGAACAGGATGCACAACTTCCTCTGCCTCACCAACGCCTGAGATGGTGGGCAAGATCCAGCTCCTGAACTGGCTTGTGCATTGTGTACAGCTCTATGCTCTTTAGAATATTTCAAAGAATAGGTCAAAAAGAAAAATAACAAAAAAATTCTTTCTGGGAAAGTATCAGATAATTTTGAATGTAATGAATAGGCACTCATATGTCAATGATCCCCAATATCTCCATTCATATTCACCAATTTAGCATCTTCTTAATCCCACATATTTCTTCCTCTGCCCGGATTTGGGCCTCCTTGTGTACCTGATATATTTTCCTGCTCTCGGATCAATCAGTTACTTCCATTTTCTACCTTTTTTAAGAGGGAAAAAACTTTTCCTCATGACATAGAACTAGGCTTGGGCATTGACATGCAAAATAGTTCCTTGTCAGAATGTTTTGGACAGGAGAATTAGGAATTCCTGAGACATGGATTGGCTTCATCATGTTAGATTCTCTGCATACAATTTCAAATATTAAGACTTGAGGTGGACAAGTGTTGTATCTCAGAGGGTCCCTTCCAGATCAGGCCATTTATCTCCTCTGGTAGTGTGCATTGCTTGCATCCTCCAGGCCCGTGTTCGAGTACCGAGCACTCTGGGAATGTGGAAATAACAAACGAAGGTAAACAATTTGAAGCTCCTAACCTTCCACCGTCTCTTTTCCTTTTCTTTTCTCCTCTCATCACAAAAATAATCACACTCTAAAACAGCACCAGCTTCTCATGTAACCCAAGTCCACCAACAGCTCTCAGTGGGCTACTGTGCTCCAAGAGAGCCGTGCTCAAAAATCACCTTCATTTCTTCAGAATACTTGTTCCACGAAGTACCTCTACACTCCTTAGGACAGAGAATACTTTCCTCTCATGAGTATGCTTATGAGGATAATTCTTCAGCATCTTCTTCAGCTGTGCATTGTGCAGAAGATTGCAGGAAATTAAAAATGACAACCGCACTTGTACCTTGCACTCCCCATTCTTCTTCGACCCACTGCCATAATCTCTGGCCGTGACAGGGATTTCACAGCAGAGCACTTTCCACGTGTACCACATTGTCTACTGGAAAACCAAGAGGTAAACACAAAAGACAACCATGCTTGTCCCTGGAACTCATCTCACTCTTGCTTTGCAGACGATTGCCTTGATTTTTTGGAGAGTAAAGTTAGGATTTGGGGCTGAATCAATGTTAGCATGTATTAATAGCATTCAGGAGGTTCACAGGGCATTTAATACCTACTCTCCCAATGTCATTGGAACTCCAGTGTCAAGAGGAATGGAGCCCTTCTGTAGACTCTTGTTAATATTGATGGACGTCCTCAAGACAAGCATTGAAGGGATTAGTGTTGCATATCTCAGGATCAACTGGCTTAAATTGTAGGTTGTTAGGAAAAGTGCTGGGAAGTTGGGAATGCCTATGCTCATGGTTGTTGTGCCAGAGATATTAGGAATCAACATACACATATTCGGCCGTCCCTTGGGAGCAACAGAAAAGAAACAGGAACTTGCAAGGTCATTGTTGTCCTGAAAAGGGAAATGATGTTCAGTATTCATGGTAGCACAGGCAATAGGCGGACAATGACTACTTCCTGTGTTTGTACTGTATAATGAGCCTGAATATATGTCATGGAGTTTGAGGCTTGACCATGATCCATTGCGAGTTTCATTGGGTGCCTTTTCTGTACTTATGTTCCAGCATCAACACCCTTCAGCTTATCTGGCCCCACAAATGTACTTACACTCATCTTTTGAATATTCACCTTGGAAGCTTGGAACCATTCAACTTTCAGCACCATCGATGTTCATGCCTAGTGTTATTCCCTTGAAATTGTGCCCATTATGCCATCGCTAGACTGATAATTCATCCCCCTGCTTGTGGTCTGCTCCATTCTGGGGCTAGTTAGATGACTCCTGGTAATATCCCTCAGGAAATTGCGACAGAGAGGTTTTATATCTCAAGAAGACCAACCATTTTGTGAATATAGATATGCAAATCATCTCTACATCTTCTTTTGGCTTGATTTGACTCTGGCAAATACAATAGGTATGTTTTAGTGTGCAGCCCAATTATAAGCCAGCAGCGAAGGAGGAGGGGACAGGCAATTGGAGTGAGCACAGAACATCTCGGCTTGCATGTCAGGATTCTCCTGTCCTCCATCCAACAGGCAGGGTGAATGACTCCCTCTTCTCTTCATTATCCAAGAGAGGAGACACTCACCTTCACATGGAACATGGACATCCCACCTTCCATCTCTCTCCTTTCCACACTTCCTACGATAGTAGGGGAAGCCGGGCAGTTGGAAAATGATGTGTCCCATATCAAGGATCTCCTAAAATACGAAGATGCACTGCATGCTCTACTGTGCTGAGCTCTCACTACCCATCTCTCCGTTAGGCTGATAGGACCCTATGCTAGTTTCCTGGGTCTGAAGAAAAGCTGGGTTTTCCCTTTTCTTGAGCAGTATTGCGAAGGACAAATCCACTGGTGCCCGTGCTCAGATTGTTGATCAACGGGCTCTCAAGCACCCGTCAGTCCCAGGTTGTTCCACTAAAATTGGTGTGGGATATTAGCCTGCATCAGGAGCCAGATGAGCTGCCTGCCAATCAAAACGGTGGGCCCAGGGGAGCACAGCGCCACCTCCTGGACCTGGGTGTAATTGTAAGCTCTCCGACTTCAATGGGATACCTTGTCCTGCCTGGATATGCCGGGATTTATCGCTCATAGCCTATTTCCTCAACTCCCGGGCAACAAGGATAGAATAATTTCTTCAAAAATGCAAGACCCTGGCACCCGCGCCCTTCATTATCCTCTTATCGTCACACCTGAGCCACCACTTCATGTCTTGAATGTGAGTTTGAAGCGGACAGCAACTGAATGGTCTCTTGTTTCTATGGGAACCGTGACGCTTCCATGTTCTCATTACACTCCTCTATGACCTCAACTGGATTCTGGGGTACAATGTTACTGGAGCCACTCGTGAATGTTCATGTTGCTCAAGGCTTTACAAACACTCTGGGGATTGCAATGAAGTGACTACTCCTACTGGAGCCTCAAAAACTCGTGAGGATCACATCCTAGCTTACCAATGCCTGCTCCTTACCCTTTCATTAGAGGACTTTTCCCATATATGGCTCTCATGTCACAGGAGAAATGGTAAACAAATCTTACGTTTTTCTGAGTTATATTGATTGCAATGAAATGAATGCTTAAGGATATGTCTTAAGTCACTTATCTCTGGGTAAAATCTTGAGAGAAAAAACTGAAAACGTAAGGAGGAGAAGATAGAAATTGGAGAAGAAATGTTTCTTTTTTGCCACCACGTTTCTATTCTGGGACCCCAGTCCATATGAGTCATCACCACATGCTTTTGCATGTTTATATCTCCCTGCAGCATTTCACTAAATTGCTGAAGCACTTTTACTCAGGGAAACAGGCTTTGGACAGGAGGCACAACTTCCTCTGCCTCACCAACTCCTGAAATGATGGGCAAGATCCAACTCATGAACTGGCTTGTGCATTATGTACAGCTCTCTGCTCTTTAAAATTTTTCAAAAAAATTTCAAAAGGAAAAATAAGAAAAATATTCTTTCTGGGTAATTGTCAGATGGTTTTGAATGTAATGGATAGGCATTCATATGTGAATGATCCCCAATATCTCCATTCATATTTACCAATTTAGCATCTTCTCAATCCCACATGTTACTGCCTCTGCCCTGTTTTCTTGCCTTCTTCGATATCTGATATATATTCCTGCTCTCGTATCAATCAGCTACTTCCATTTTCAACCTTATTTAAGAGGGGAAAAATCTTTTCCTCAGACACAGGGCTAGGCTTGGTTATTGACCTGCAAAATAGTTCCTTACTGGATTGTTTTTGGACAGGAGAATTAGGAATTCATGAGACATTGATTGGCTTCGTCATGTTTGATTCTCTGCATCCAATTTCACAAATCAAGACTGGAGGTGATCAAGTATTTTATCTCAGAGCATCCCTTCCAGAGTAGGCCATTTAGCACAACTGATTGTGTACCTGCCTTGCATCCTTGAGGCCCGGGTTCGACTCCCAAGCACTCTGGGAATGTGGAAATAGCAAACAAGAGGAAACAATTTGAGCTTCCTAAACTTCCACCATCCCCTTTTTCTTTTCTTTTCTCCTCTCCTCAAAAAAGGATCAACACCCTAAAACAGCACCAGCTTCTCATGCAACCCAAGTCCACCAACAGTTTTCAGAAGGCTACTGTGCTCCCAGAGAGCCGTGCACAACACTCACCTGCATTTCTTCAGAGTAATTGTTCCACGAAGTCCCTCTATACTCCTTAGGACAGTGAAAACTGGCTTCTCATGAGTATGCTTATGAGGATAATTCTTCAGCACCTTCTTCAGCTGTGCATTGTGCAGAAGATTTCAGGAAATTAAAAATGACAACTGCACATGTACCTGGCACTCCCCAGTCTTCTTTGACCCACTGTCATACTCTCTGGTCTTGACGGGTCTTCCACAGCAGAGCACTTTTGACATGTACGACATTGTGTACTTTAAAACAAAGAGGTGACCACAAAAGACAACCATGCTTGTCCCTGGAACTCCTCTCACTCTTGCTTTGCAGACGATTGCCTTGATTTTTTGGAGAGTAAAGTTAGGATTTGGGGCTGAATCAATGTTAGCATGTATTGATAGCATTCAGGATGTTCACAGGGCATTTAATACCTACACTCTCAATGTCATTGGAGCTCCAGTGTCAAGAGGAATGGAGCCCTTCTATAGACTCTTGTTAATATTGATGGACGTCCTCAAGACGAGCATTGAAGGGAATAGTTTTGCATATCCCAGGATCAAATGGCTTAAATTGTAGGTTGTTAGGGAAAGTGCTGGGAAGTTGGGAATGCCTATGCTCAAGTTTGTTGTGCCAGAGAAAATAGGAATCAGCATTCACATATTCGGCTGTCCCTTAGGATCAACAGAAAAGAGACAGGAACTTGCAAGGTCATTGTTGTCCTGAAAAGGGAAATGATGATCAGTATTCATGGTAGCACAGACAATAGGCAGACAATGACAACTTCCTGTGTTTGTACTGTATAATGAGCCTGAATATATGTCCTGGAGTTTGAAGTTTGACTATGATCCATTGCGAGTTTCATCAGGTGAATTTTCTGTACTGGTGTTCCAGCATCAACACCCTCCAGCTTTTCTGGCCCCACAAATATACTTACTCTCATCTTTTGAATGTTCACCTTGGAAGCTTGGAACCTTTTTTTTTTTGCCTTGTTGGATCCCTGATATATATTCCTGCTCTCGGATCAATCATCTACTTCCATTTTCAACCTTATTTAAGAGGGCAGAGGGCATAAATCCAGGCTTGAAAGTAGAGAGTGCTGAAAGCGGAATGGTTCAAAGCTTCTAAGCTGAATATTGAAAAGAAGAGAATAAGGATATTTGGGGGGCCAGAAAATCTTAGTGGTGTTGATGCTGGTACTCAAGTACAAAAGAGACACCTAATGAAACTCGCCATGGACAACGGTCAACCCTCAAGCTCCATGACATATATTCAGGCGCATCATACGCTACAAATACAGGAAGAAGTTGTTGCCCATCCATTGTCTTCGCAACCCTGAATACGGAGCCTCATTCCCCTTTTCAGTTCAACAATGAACTTTCAAAATCCTGCCACTTTTCTGTTGCTCCCAAGGGACAGCCGAATATATGAATGTTGAGTCCTATATTTTCTGGCACAAGAACCATGAGCACTGGCATTCCCCACTTCACATCAGCTTCCCCCACAACCAACAATTTCAGCCAGTTTACCCTGGGATATGCAATACTCATCACTGCAGGTGACTCTTGAGCACTGCTCTCTTGGAGCACAGTAGCCTGCTGAATGTTGTTGGTGGACTTGGATTGCATGAGAAATTGGTGCTGTTTTAGAGTGTTGATTCATTTTGTGAAGTGAGGGAAAAGAAAAGTAAAAGAGAAAAATGAAGGTTGTGAGGCTCAGATTGATTTCCTTTGTTGCTTATTTCCACAAACCCATAGTGCTGTGAACTCGGACCTGGGCCCCAAGCATGAAAGGCAGGCATTCTACCAGATGGGCTATATGGCTTGAACAGGAATGGCTTCACTGAGATACAACCCTTGATCACCTACAGACTTAATTTGTGAGATTGTATGCAGAGAAACAAACATGACCAAACCAATCATTGTCTAAGGAAATCCTAAATCTCCAGTCCAAAATAATCCAGCAAGGAACGTTTTTGCATGTCAATACCCAAGCCTAGACATGTGTCTTGAGGGAAATTTTCAGGACGAAAATGGAAGTGGCTGATTGATTCGTGAGCAGGACAATGTATCAGGGTTCCCAGGAGGCCAGGAACAGGGGCAGAGGCAGAAAATGTGGGATTGGGAACATGTTCAATTGGTGAATATGAATGGAGATATTGGGGATCATTCACACATGAATGCCGAGCCATCACTTTAAAATTTAACTGACAATTTCCTAGAAAGTATTTTTGTCTTATTTTTCCTTTTGACCTTTTCATTGAAAATTCTACTGAGCAGAGAGCAGTGCATAATGCACAAGCCAGTTGAGGTGCTGGATCTTGCCCACCATCACAGGATTTGGTGAGGAAAGGAAGATGTGTCTCCTGTTGTAATCCTGCTTCCCTCAGTAAAAGTGCTTCAGTAACTTAGCGAGACACTGCTGGGAGATATAAACAGGCAAACGCATGTGGTGATGGCTCATATAGTCGGGGGTCCCAGAATTGAAATGTGGTGGCAAAACGTAAACATTCCTCATCCACTTTCTATCTTCTACTCCTTATGATTTCTGTTATTAGTCTCAAGATTTATTATGAAGAGATACCTGGCTAAAGCCATATCCTTGATCATTCATTGCATTGCAATCAGTTTCACTCTGAAAACCGTAAGAATTGTTTACCAGTTCTCCTGTAACATGAGAGCCATACATGGGGAAAGTCCTGTAAAGAAAGGGGAGGTAGCAGTCATTGGTAAGATCGGTTGTGAAGGTCACAGGGTTTCTAGGCTCAGGTAGGAGAAGTCACTTGATTGCATTCCCCAGAGAGTTTGTAAAGCCTTGGGAAACATGAACTTTTACATGTGGCTCCAGTGACATTGAATCTGCACACCAGATTCTAGCTGATGTCATAGAGGAACAGACTGAGAACATGGAAGTGTCACATTTCCCATGGCAACCAGACACCTTTCAGCTGCTGTCAGCTTCAAACCCACATTCAAGTCAAGCAGCGGCTCAGCTGGGAGTGTAAGAGGATAATGAAGGGAGCGGGTTCCAGGCTCTTGCGTTTTGGAAGAAATGATTCTATCCTTGTTGCCCAGGCGATGCGGACAAAGATGTGAGCGATAAAATCCCGCATATCCAGGAAGGACAAGGGATCCCATTGAAGTCTGAGAGCCCGCATTTCTACCCAGGATCACTAGGTGGCGATGTGCGCCTTCGGCCGCACCATTTTTGCTTGCAGGCAGCTCATCTGGCTCCTGAGGCAGGCTAGCAACTCCCACCAATTCCAGTTGAAAATGCTGGGAACGAGCGGTACTTGAGAGCACGTGGATCAACAATCTTAGCATGGGCACCAGTGGATTTGCCCTCCGACCCCACTCCTCCAGGCCTGGGACAATGTGGGGTTGCTTCAGACTCAGGAAACTAGCCTAGGGTCCTACCAGCCCGACAGAGAGATGGGTGGTGAGTACTCAGCTCAGTAGAGCATGCAGTGCATCTCTGTAGTTTAGGAGATCCTTGCTATGGGACACATAATTTTTAATCTGTCCAGCTTCTCCTACAATCCTTTGAAGTGTGGATAGAAGATAGACGGAAGCTGGGATGTCCATGATCCACATGAAAGTGAGTGGATCCACTAGTGGCTCATGAAGAGAGGAGGGAGTCATTCACACTGCCTTTTGGATGGAGGACAGGACGAGCTGACATGCAAGGAGAGTTGTTCTGTGCACAATCCAACTGCCAATCCCCTCCTCCTTCTCTGATGCCTTACAACTGGGATCCACACTGAAACTTACCTGTTGGTTTTTCCCGGGTCACATCAAATCAAAACAAGATGCAGAGATGACATGCCTATCTGTATTCACAAATTCATTGGTCTTCTTGAGAGACAAATACCTCTCTGTTGCAAGGGCGTGGGGATATTACCAGGAGTCCTCTAACCAGCCCCAAGATGGAGCAGACCACAAGCTGATAGATGAGTTATCAGCCTGGTGATGGCATGATGGGCTCAGTTTCACAGGGCATAACTCCAGGCTTGAGCATAGACGGTGCTGAAAGTGGAATGGTTCAAAGCTTCCAAACTGAATATTCAAAAGAGGAGAGTAAGCATATTTGGGGGCCAGAAAATCTGAAGGGTTTGATGCTGAACTCAACTACAGAAGAGACACCCAATGAAACTCGCCATGGACCAAGGTCAACCCTAAAACTCCACGACATATATTCAGGCTCATCATATGCTACAAATACAGGAAGAAGTTGTTGCCCACCCATTGTCTATGCGACCCTGAATTACAAACTTCATTCCCCTTTTCAAATCAAAAATGAACTTGCAAGCTCCTGACACTTTTCTGTTGCCCCCAAGGGACAGCCAAATATATGAATGTTGAGTCCTATTTTTTCTGGCACAAGAACCATGAGCACCAAGTTCACAGCACCTTCCACCATGATCTACAATTTTAGCCAGTTTACCTTGGGATATGCAACACTCATCGCTGCACTGCTTCTCTTGAGGATGTCCACCAATATTAACAAGAGTTTACAGAACAGCTCCATTCTTCTTGTCACTGGAGCTCCAATGATATTGGGTGAGTAGGTTGTAAATGCTCTGTGAACCTCCTGAATTCTATCAATACAGGCTAATATCAATTCAGCCCCAAAATATACCTTTATTCACTAAGAGATCACAGGCAATCATCTGCCAACAAAGGAGTGAGAGGAGTTCCAGGACAAGCACGTCTGTCTTTTGTGTTCACCTCTTGGTTTTCCAGTAGACAATGTGGTACACATGGAAAGTGTTCCACTGTGTAAACCCCTTCACTGGCAGAGAGTATGTCAGTGGGTCGAAGAAGCCTGGGTACTGCCAGGTAAAGTGCTGTTGTAATTTGAATTTCCTGAAATCTTTTGCACAATGCACAGCTGAAGATGGTGCTGAAGAATTATCCTCATAAGCATACTCATGTGAGGCCAGTGATCTCTGTCCTAAGGAGTGTAGAGTGACTACATGGAACAAGTAATCTGAAGAAATGCAGGTGACTCTTGAGTACTGCTCACTTGGAGCACAGTAGCCTGCTGAATGTTGTTGGTGGACTTGGGTTTCATGAGAAATTGGTGCTGGTTTCGACTGTTGACTCCTTTTGTAAAGCCAGGGAAAAGAACAGAAAAAGAGACTATTGAAGATTGTGAGGCTCAGATTGGTTTTCTTTGTTACTTATTTCCACAATCCTACAGTGCTTGGGACTTGAACCCTGGCCCCAAGCATGCAAGGCAGGAACTCTACCAGATGGGCTCTATGGTCTGCACAGGAATGGCTTCACTGAGATACAATCCTTGATAACCTACAGACTTAATTTGTGAGATTGTATGCAGAGAAAGAAACATCACCAAGCCAAACACTGGCTAAGGAGTTCCTAATTCTTCAGTCCAAAATAATCCAGCAAGGAACGTTTTTGCATGTCAATACCCAAGCCTAGACCTGTGATCTGAGGGAAAGATTAAGGACTTAAATGGAAGTGGCTGGTTAATCCGTGAGCAGGACAATGTATCAGGGTTCCCAAGGAGGCCATGAACAGGGGCAGAGGCAGAAATAAGTGGGATTGAGAAGAAACTCAATTGGTGAATATGAATGGAGATATTGGGGATCATTCACACATGAATGCCTAGCCATCACTTTAAAGATTATCTGACATATTCCTAGAAAGTTTTTTTTTCCTTATTTTTCCTTTCACCCTTTTCATTGAAAATTCTAAATAGCAGAGAGCAGTGCAAAATGCACAAGCCAGTTGAGGTGCTAGATCTTGTCCACGATCTCAGGGGTTGATGAGGCAGAGGAAGATGTGCCTCCTGTTGTAATCTTGTTCCCCTCAGTAAAAGTGCTTCAGCAATTTAGCGAGACACTGCTGGGAGATATAAACAGGCAAAGCATGTGGTGATGGCTAATATTGTCTGTGGTCCCAGAATCGAAACGTGGTGGCAAAAAGGAAACATTCCTCCTCCAATTTCTATCTTCTCCTCCTTATGAATTCTGTTATTAGTCTCAAGATTTATTATGAAGAGATACCTGGCTAAAGTCATATCCTTGATCATTCATTGCATTGCAATCAGTTTCACTCTGAAAACCGTAAGAATTCTTTACAAGTTCTCCTGTAACATGAGAGCCATACATGGGAAAAGTCCTGTAAGGAAAGGGGAGGGAACAGGCATTGGTAAGCTACGTTGTTAAGGTCACAGGGTTTCTAGGCTCAGGTAGGAGAAGTCACTTGATTGCACTCCCCACAGAGTTTGTAAAGCCTTGGGCAACATGAACTTTCACAAGTGGCTCCAGTGACATTGAACCTACACACCAGATTCCAGCTGAGGTCATAGAGGAACAGACTGAGAACACGGAAGCATCACGTTTCCCATGGCAACCAGACACCTTTCAGCTGCTGTCAGCTTCAAATGCACATTCAAGTCATACGGCGACTCAGCTGGTAGTGTAAGAGGATAATGAAGGGAGCGGGTGCCAGGCTCTTGCGTTTTGGAAGAAATGACTCTATCCTTGTTGCCGAGGCATTGCGGAAACAGGACGTTAGTGATAAAATCCCGCATATCCAGGCAGGACAAGGGATCCCATTGAAGTCTGAGAGCCCGCACTTCCACCCAGGTCCACGAGGTGTTGATGTGTGCCTTTGGCTGCACCGTTTTTGCTTGCAGGCAGCTCATCTGGCTCCTGAGGCATGCTAGCAGTCCCCACCAATTCCAGTTGAACAACCTGGGACCGAAGGGTACTTGAGAGTACGTGGATCAATAATCTTAGCACCGGCACCAGTGGATTTGCCTCCAACCCACTCCTCCAGGCCTGGGACAACGCTGGTTTGCTTCAGACTCAGGAAAATAGCCTAGGGTTTTACCAGCCACACGAACAGATGGGTGGTGAGTGCTTACCTCAGTAGAGTGTGCAGAGCATCTCTGTAGTTTAGGAGACCCTTGATACAGGACACAACATTTTTCATCTGTCCAGCATCTCCCACTATCCCACAAAGTGTGGATAGGAGATAGACGGAAGCTGGGATGTTCATGATCCACAGGAAGGTGAGTGGATCCACTCTTGGCTCATTAAGAGAGGAGGGATTCATTCACTCTGCCTTTGGATGGAGGAAAGGATGAGGCTGACACGCAAGTACAGTTGTCCTGTGCACACTCCAACTGCCAGTCCCCTCCTCCTTCGTGCTGCCTTACAACTGGGCTCCACACTAAAACTTACCTGCTGGACTTTCCAGGGTAGCATGAATTCAAAACAAGATGCAGGGAGGACTTGCCTCTATGTCTTAACGAATTCATTGGTCTTCTTGAGAGACAAATACCTCTCTGTTGCAAGGGCCTGGGGGATATTACCAGGAGTCCTCTAACCAGGCCCAAGATGGAGTTGACCACAAGTTGATAGATGAATTAACAGCCTGGTGATGACATGAATGGCACAGTTTGCAGGGCATAACTCCAGGCTTGAACATAGACGGTGCTGAAAGTGGAATGGTTCAAAGCTTCCAAGCTGAATATTCAAAACAGGAGAGTAAATATATTTGGGTATAGAAAATCTGAAGGGTGTTGTGGCTGGAACCCAACTACAGAAGAGACACCCAAGGAAACTCGCCATGGAACAAGGTCAACCCTAAAACTCCACGACATATACTCAGGCTCATCATAGGCTCATCAAATACAGGAAGTAGTTGTTGCCCGCCCATTGTCTATGCAACCCTGAACACTGAACCTCATTCCCCTTTTCAAATCAAAAATGAATTTGCAAGATCCTGACATTTTTCTGTTGCTCGTGAGGGACAGCCTAATATACGAATGTTGAGTCCTATTTTTTCTGGCACAAGAACCATGAGCACTGGCATTCCCAAGTTCACAGCACCTTCCCCCACGACCTACAACTTAAGACAGTTTACCCTGGTATATGCAACACTCATCGCTGCACAGCTTCTGTTGAGGATGTCCATCAATATTAGCAAGAGTTTACAAAATGGCTCCATTCCTCTTGACACTGGAGCTCCAATAATATTGGGTGAGTAGGTGGTAAATGCTCTGTGAACCTCCTGAGTGCTATCAATACAGGCTAATATCGATTCAGCCCCAAAACATTAATTTATTCACTAAGAAATCACAGGCAATCATCTGCCAAACAAAAGAGTGAGAGGAGTTCCAGGGAGAAGCATGGCTGTCTTTTGTGTTGTCTTCTTGGTTTTCCAGTAGACATTGTGGTACACAGGAAAGTATTCCACTGTGGAAACCCCTTCACAGGCACAGAGTATGTCAGTGGACCAAAGAAGCCTGGGGAGTGCAAGGTAAAGTGCTGCTGTAATTTGAATTTCATGAAATCTTGTGCACAATGCACAGCTGAAAATTGTGCTTAGGAATTATCCTCATAAGCATACACATGAGAGGCCAGTGATCTCTGTCCTAAGGAGTGTAGAGTAACTTCATGGAACAAGTTATCTGAAGAAATGCAGGTGATTCTTGAGCACTGCTCTCTTGGAGCACAGTAGCCTGCTGAATGTTGTTGGTGTACTTGGGTTGCATGAGAAATTGGTGCTGTTTTAGAGTGTTGATTCCTTTTGTGAAGCAAGGGAAAAGAAAAGTAAAAGAGATGATTGAAGGTTGTGAGGCTCAGATTGGTTTCCATTGTTTCTTATTTCCACAATATCATGAGGCTGGGACTTGAACCAGGGCCCCAACATGCAAGTCAGTCACTCTACCAGATGGGCTATATGGCCTACACTGGAATCGCTTCACTGAGAAACAACCCTTGATCACCTACAGACTTAATTTGTGAGATTGTATGCAGAGAAGGAAACATGACCAAGATAAACACTGTCTAAGGAGTTCCTAATTCTCCAGTCCAAAATAATCCAGCAAGAAACTTTTTTGCATGTCAATACTCAAGCGTAGTCCTGTGTCCTGAGGGAAAGTTTAAGGACTAAAATGGAAGTGGCTGGTTCATCCGTGAACAGTACAATGTATCAGGGTTCCCAAGGAGGCCAAGAAGAGGTGCAGAGGCAGTAATATGTCAGATTGAGAAGAAGCTTTATTGGGGAATATGAATGGAGATTTGGGGGATAATTCACACATGAATGCCTAGCCATCACTTTAAAAATTAACTGGGAATTTCCTAGAAAGTATTTTTTTTCTTATTTTCCTTTTGACCTTTTCATTGAAAATTCTACTGAGCAGAGAACAGTACAAAATGCACAGGCCAGGTGAGGTGCTGCATCTTGCCCACCATCTCAGGAGTTGGTGAGGCAGAGGAAGATGTGCCTCCTGTTGTAATCCTGTTCCACTCAGTAAAAGTGCTTCAGCAATTTATCGAGACACTGCTGGGAGATATAAATGGGCAAACACATGTGGTGATGGCTCATATTGTCTGTGGTCCCAGAATCGAAATGTGGTGGCAAAAAGGAAACATTCCTCCTCCAATTTCTATCTTCTCCTCCTTATGAATTCTGTTATTAGTCTCAAGATTTATTATAGAGAGATACGTGGGTAAAGTCATATCCTTGATCATTCATTGCATTGCAATCAGTTTCACTCTGAAAACCGTAAAAATTGTTTACCAGTTATCCTGTGACATGAGAGCCATACATGGGAAAAGTCCTGTAAGAAAGGGGATTGAGCAGGCATTGGTAAGCTAGGTTGTGAAGGTCACCGTGTTTCTAGGCTCAGGTAGGAGAAGTCACTTGATTGCACTCCCCAGAGAGTTTGTAAGCCTTGGGAAACATGAACTTTCACGAGTGGCTCCAGTGACATTGAACCTGCACACCAGATTCCAGCTGAGGTCACAGAGGAACAGACTGAGAACACGGAAGTGTCACATTTCCCATGGCAACCAGACACCTTTCAGCTGTTGTCAGCTTCAAACCCACATTCAAGTCAAGCAGCGGCTCAGCTGTGATTGTAAGAGGATAATGAATGCAGCGGGTGCCAGGCTCTTGAGGTTTTGAAGAAATGACTCTATCCTTGTTGCCAGGCTATGTAAAAACAGGATATGAGTGATAAAACCCTGCATATCCAGGCTGGAAAGGGATCCCATTGAAGTCTGACAGCCTGCACTTACACACAGGTACACTAGGTGGCGGTGTGCTACATTGGCCGCTCCGTTTTTGCTTGCAGGCAGCTCATCTGGCTCCTGAGGCAAGCTAGCAGCCCCCTCCAATTCCAGGTGAACATGCTGGGATTGAGGGGTACTTGAGAGCACGTGGATCAACAATCTTAGCACCGGCACCAGTGGATTTGCCCTCTGACCACACTGCTTCAGGCCTGGGACAACGCAGTTTTGCTTCAGACTCAGGAAACTAGCCTAGGGTCCTACCAGCCTCATGGAGAGATGAGTGGTGAGTGCTCAGCTCAGTAGAGCATGCAGTGCATCTCTGTAGTTTAGGAGATTCTTGATATGGGACACATCATTTTTCATCTGTCCAGCATCTCCTACTATCTTATGAAGTATGAATAGGAGATAGACGGAATCATGGATGTCCATGATCCACAGGAAGGTGAGTGGTTCCACTCTTGGCTCATGAGGTGAAGAGGGAGTCATTCACTGTGCCTTTTGGATGGAGGAAAAAATGAGCCTGACATGCAAGGACAGTTGTTCTGTGCACACAGCAACTGCCAGTCACCTCCTCCATCTCTGCTGCCTTACAACTGGGATCCACACTGATACATACCTGCTGGATTTTCCAGGGTCACATCAAATCAAAAAAAGATGCAGAGAGAACTTGCCTATCTGTATTCACAAATTCATTGGTCTTCTTGAGAGACAAATACCTCTCTGTTCCAAGGGCCTGGTGGATATTACCAGGAGTCCTCTAACCAGCCCTAAGTCTTAGCCGACCACAAGCTGATAGATGAATTATCAGCCTGGTGATGGCATGATTGGCACAGTTTCACAGGGCATAACTCCAGGCTTGAACATAGATGGTGCTGAAAGTGGAATGGTTCAACGTTTCCAAGATGTATACTCAAAAGAGGAGAGTAAGCATACTTGTGGGCCAGAAAATCTGATGGGTGTTGATGCTGGAATTCAACTATAGAAGAGACACACAATGTAACTCGCCATGGATCACGGTCAAACCTCACACTCCACGACATATATTCAGGCTCATCATATGCTACAAAAACAGGAAGTAGTTGTTGCCCGCCCATTGTCTATGCAACCCTGAATACTGAACCTCATTCCCCTTTTCAGATCAACAAGGAACTTGCAAGCTCCTGACACATTTCTGTTGCTCCCAAGGGACAGCCGAATATACGATTGTTGAGTCCTATTATTTCTGGCACAAGAACCATGAGCACTGGCATTCCCAACTTCACAGCACCTTCCCCCACGACCTACAATTTCAGCCAGTTTACCCTGGGATATGCAACACTCATCGCTGCACTGCTTCTCTTCAGGATGCCCATCAAAATTAACAAGAGTCTACAAAATGACTCCTTTCTTCTTGACACTGGAGCTCCAATGATATTGGGTAAGTAGGTGGTAAATGCTCTGTGAACCTCCTGAATGCTGTCAATACAGGCTAATATCAATTCAGCCCCAAAACCTTCCTTTATTCACTAAGAAATCACAGGCAATCAACTGCCAAACAAAAGAGTGAGAGGAGTTCCAGGGACAAGCACGGCTGTCTTTTGTGTTCACCTCTTGGTTTTCCAGGAGACAATTTGGTACACGTGGAAAGTGCTATGCTGTGAAGCCCCTTCACTGGTAGAGAGTATGTCAGTGGGTCGAAGATGCCTGGGGAATGTCAGGTACAAGTGCTGTTGTAATTTGAATTTCAAAAATTCTTGTGCACAATGCGGAGCTGAAGATGCAGCTGAAGAAATATCCTCATAAGCATACTCATGACAGGCCAGTGATCTCTGTCCTAAGGAGTGTAGAGTGACTTCATGGAACAAGTAATCTGAAGAAATGCAGGTGATTCTTGAACACTGCTCTCTTGGAGCACAGTAGCCTGCTGAATGTTGTTGGTGTACTTGGGTTGCATGAGAAATTGGTGCTGTTTTAGAGTGTTGATTCCTTTTGTGAAGTGAGGGAAAAGAAAAGAAAAAGAGATGATTGAAGGTGGTGAGGTTCAGATTGGGTTTCCTCTGTTTCTTATTTCCACAATATCATGGGGCTGGGGACTCATACCCGGGCCCCAACATGCAAGATAGGCACTCTACCAGATGGGGTATATGGCCTGCACTGGAATGGCTTCACTGAAATACAACCCTTGATCACCTACAGACTTAATTTGTGAGATTGTATGCAGAGAAGGAAACATGACCAAACCAAACACTGTCTAAGGAATTCCTAAATCTCCAGTCCAAAATAATCCAGCAAGAAACTTTTTTGCATGTCAATACCCAAGCCTAGTCCTGTGTACTGAGGGAAAGTTTAAGGACTAAAATGGAAGTGACTGATTGATCCGTGAGCAGGAAAATGTATCAGGGTACCCAGGAGGCCAGGAAGAGGGCCAGAGGCAGCAATATGTGGGATTGAGAAGAAGCTCAATTGGGGAATATGAATGGAGATATTGGGGATCATTCACACATGAATGTTTAGCCATCACTTTAAAAATTAACTGACAATTTACTAGAAAGTATTTTTTTTGGACCTTTTCATTGAAAATTCTACCAAGCAGAGATCAGTACAAAATGCACAAGCCAGTTGAGGTGCTGCGTCTTGCCCACCATCTCAGTCGTTGGTGAGATAGAGGAAGATGTGCCTCCTGTTGTAATCCTGTTCACCTCAGTAAAAGTGCTTCAGCAATTTAGCAAGACACTGCTGGGAGATATAAATGAGCAAACACATGTGGTGATGGCTCATATTGTCTGGGGTTCCAGAATCAAACCGTGGTGGCAAAAAGGAAACATTCCTCATCCAATTTCTATCTTATCCTCCTTATGATTTCTTTTATTAGTCTCAAGATTTATTACAGAGAGATAACTGGCTAAAGTCATATCCTTGATCATTCAATGCATTGCAATCAGTTTCACTCTGAAAACCATAAGAATTCTTTACCAGTTCTCCTGTGACATGAGAGCCATACATGGGAAAAGTCCTGTAAGAAAGGGGAGGTAGCAGGCATTGGTAAGCTAGGTTGTGAAGGTCACTGGGATTCGAGGCTCAGGTAGGAGAAATCAGTTGATTGCATGCCCCAGAGTTTTTAAAGCCTTGGGAAACATGAACTTTCACGAGTGGCTCCAGTGACATTGAACCTGCACAATAGATTCCAGCAGAGGTCATAAAGGAATAGACTGAGAACATGGAAGTGTCACATTTCCCATGGCAACCAGACAGCTCTCAGCTGTTGTCAGCTTCAAACCTACATTCAAGTCAAGCAGCAACTCAGCTGGGAGTGTAATAGGATAATGAAGGGAGTGGGTGCCAGGCTCTTGAGGTTTTGGAAGAAATGACTCTATCCTTGTTGCCCAGGCGATGTGGAAACAGGATGTGAGTGATAAAACCCCGCATATCCAGGCAGGACAAGGGATCCCATTGAAGTCTGAGGCCCGCACTTCCACCCAGGTCCTCGAGGTTACGGTGTGCTCTGTTGGCCTCATTGTTTTTACTTGCAGGCAGCTCATCTGGTTCCTGAGGCAGGCTAGCAGCCCCCACCAATTCCAGATGAACAAGCTGGGACCGAGGTGTACTTGAGAGCACGTGGATCAACAGTCTTAGCACCGGCATCAGTGGATTTGCCCTCCGACCCCACTCCTCCAGGCCTGGGACAACGCTGGTTTGCTTCAGACTCAGGAAACTAGCCTAGGGTCCTACCAGCCTCACAGAGAGATGGGTGGTGAGTGATCAGCACAGTATAGCGTGCAGTGCATCTCTGTAGTTTAGGAGATCCTTGATATGGGACACATCATTTTACATCTGTCCAGGTTCTCCTACTATCCTATGAAGTGTGGAACAGAGATAGATGGAACCTGGGATGTCCATGATCCACGGGAATGTGAGTGGATACCCTCTTGGCTCACGAAGAGAGGAGGGAGTCATAAACTCTGCCTTTTGGATGGAGGACAGGACAAGCCTGACATGCAAGGACAGTTGTTCTGTGCACACTCCAACTGCCAGTCACCTCCTCCTTCGCTGCTGCCTTTCAACTGGGCTCCACACTGAAACTTACCTGCTGGATTTTCCAGGGTCACATCAAATTGAAACATGATGCAGAGAGGACTTGCCTATCTGTATTCACACATTCATTGGTCTTCTTGAGAGACAAATACCTCTCTGTTGCAAGGGCGTGGGGATATTACCACGAGTCCTCTAACCAGCCCCAAGACTAAGCAGGCCACAAATTGATAGATGAATTATCAGCCTGGTGATGGCATGATGGGAACATTTTCACAAGGCATAACTCCAGGCTTGAGCAGAGATGGTGCTGAAAGTGGAATGTTTCAAAGCTTCCAAACTGAATATTCAGAAGAGGAGAGTAAGCATATTTTGGGGCCAGAAATTCTGAAGGGTGTTGATGCTGGAACTCAACTACAGAAGAAACACCCAATGAAACTCGCCATGGATCACAGTTGAGGATCACCCTCAAACTCCACGACATATATTCAGGCTCATCATACGCTACAAATACAGGAAGTAGTTGTTGCCCGCCCATTGTCTATGCAACCCTGAATACTGAACCTCATTCCCCTTTTCAGATCAACAATGAACTTGCAAGCTCCTGACACTTTTCTGTTGCTCCCAAGGGACAGCCGAATATACAAATGTTGAGTCCTATTATTTCTGGCACAAGAACCATGAGCACTGGCATTCCCAACTTCACAGCACCTTCCCCCACGACCTACAATTTCAGCCAGTTTACCCTGGGATATGCAACACTCATCGCTGCACTGCTTCTCTTGAGGATGTCCATCAATATGAAGAAGAGTTTACAAAATGGCTCCATTCTTCTTGACACTGGAGCTCCAATGATATTGGGTGAGTAGATTGTAAATGCTCTGTGAACCTCCTGAATGCTGTCAATACAGGCTAATATCAATTCAGCCCCAAAACCTTCCTTTATTCACTAAGAAATCACACGCAATCATCTGCCAAACAAAAGAGTGAGAGAGTTCCAGGGACAAGCACGTCTGTCTTTTGTGTTCACCTCTTGGTTTTCCTGTAGAAAATGTGGTACACGTGGAAAGTGTTCTGCTGCGGAAACCCATTCACTGGCACAGATTATGTCAGTGGGTCGAAAAAGCCTGGGGAGTGACAGATAAAATGCTGATGTAATTTGAATTTCCTGAGATCTTCTGCACAATGTGCAACTGACGATGGTGCTGAAGAATCATCCTCATAAGCATACTCATGCGAGGCCAGTGATCTCTGTCCTAAGGAGTGTAGCGTGACTTCATGGAACAAGTAATCTGAAGAAATGTAGGTGACTCATGAACACTGCTGGCTTGGAGCACAGTAGCCTGCTGAATGTTGTTGGTGAACTTGGGTTGCATGAGAAATTGGTGCTGGTTTAGAGTTTTGATTCCTTTTGTAAAGCCAGGGAAAAGAAAAGAAAAAGAGGATTGAAGGTTGTGAAGCTCAGATTGGTTTCCATTGTTTCTTATTTCCAGAATCCTGCTGTGCTGTGAACTCAAACACGGGCCCCAACATGCAAGGCAGGCACTCTACCAGATGGGCTCTATGGTCTGCACTGGAATGGCTTCACTGAGATACAATCCTTGATCATCTACAGACTTAATTTGTGAGATTGTATGCAGAGAAAGAAACATGACCAAGCCAAACCCTGTCTAAGGAATTCCTAAATCTCCAGTCCAAAATAATCCAGCAAGGAACTTTTTTCATGTCAATACCCAAGCCTAGACCTGTGTACTGAGGGAAAGTTTAAGGACTTAAATGGAAGTGGCTGATTCATCCGTGGGCAGGACAATGTATCAGGGTTCCCAGGAGGACAGGAACAGGGGCAGAGGCAACAATATGTGAGATTGAGAAGAAGCTCAATTGGTGAATAGGAATGGAGATATTGGGGATCATTCACACATGAATGCTTAGACATCACTTTAAAGATTATCTGACAATTTCCTTGGAAGTATTTTTTTTTCTTTTTTTCCTTTTGACCTTTTCATTGAAAATTCTAAAGAGCAGTGAGCAGTGCAAAATGCACAAACCAGTTGAGGGGCTGGATCTGGCCCAACATTGCAGGAGTTGGTAAGGCAGAGGAAGATGTGCCTGCTGTTGAAATCCTGTTTCCCTCAGTAAAAGTGCTTCAGCAATTTAGGGAGACACTGCTGGGAGATATAAATGAGCAAACATATGTTGTGATGGCTCATATTGTCTGTGGTCCCTGAATCGAAACGTGGTGGCAAAAAGGAAACATTCCACCTCCAATTTCTATTTTATCCTCCTTATGATTTCTGTTATTAGTCTCAAGATTTATTACAGAGAGATAACTGGCTAAAGTCATATCCTTGATCATTCATTGCATTGCAATCAGTTTCACTCTGAAAACCATAAGAATTGGTTATCAGTTCTCCTGTGACATGAGAGCCATACATGGGAAAAGTCCTGTAAAGAAAGGGGAGGTAGCAGGCATTGGTAAGCTAGGTTGTGAAGGTCACCGTGTTTCTAGGCTCAGGTAGGAGAAGTCACTTGACTGCACTCCCCAGAGATTTTGTAAAGCCTTGGGAAACATGAACTTTCACGAGTGGCTCCAGTGACATTGAACCTGCACACCAGATTCCTGCTGAGGTCATAGAGGAACAGACTGAGAACACGGAAGTGTCACATTTCCCATGGCAACCAGACACCTTTCAGCTGTTGTCAGCTTCAAACCCACATTCAAGACAAGCAGCGACTCAGCTGGGAGTGTAAGAGGATAATGAAGGGAGCAGGTGCCAGGCTCTTGCGTTTTTGAAGAAATGATTCTATCCTTGTTGTCCAGGCGACGTGGAAACCGGACTTGAGTGATAAAACCCCGCATATCCAGGCAGGACAGTGGAACCCATTGAAGTCTGAGAACCCACCCTTCCACCAAATCCACTAGGTGGCGCTATGCTCTTTGGCCGCACCGTTTTTGCTTGCAGGCAACTCATCTGGCTCCTGAGGCAGGCTAGTAGCCGCCACCAATTCCAGTTGAACAAGCTGGCACCGAGGGGTACTTGAGAGCACGAGCACCAACAACCTTAGCACCTGCACCAGTGTATTTGCCCCATGACCCCACTCCTCCAGCACTGGGATATCGCAGGTTTGCTTCAGATTCAGGAAACTAGCCTAGGGTCCTACCAGCCTCATGGAGAGATGGGTGGTGAGTGCTCAGCTCAGTAGAGCATGCAGTGCATCTCTGTAGTTTAGGAGATCCTTGATATGGGACACATCATTTTTCATCTGTCCAGCTTCTCCTACTATCCTACAATGTGTGGATCTGAGGTAGACAGAAGCTGGCATGTCCATGATCCACGAGAAAGTGAGTGGATCCACTTTTGGCTCATGAAGGGAGGTGTTATTCATTCACTGCCTGTTGGATGGAGGACAGAACAAGCCTGACATGCAAGGAGAGTAGTTCTGTGCACACTCCAACTGCCATCACTTCATCCTTTGCTGCTGCCTGAAACTGGGCTCCACACTGAAACATACCTGCTGGAATTTCCAGGGTCACATCAAATCAAAACAAGATGCAGAGATGACTTGCCTATCTGCATTCACACATTCATTGGTCTTCTTGAGAGACAAATACCTCTCTGTTGCAAGGGACTGGGGGATATTACCAGGAGTCCTCTAACCAGCCCCAAGACGGAGCAGACCACAAGCTGATAGATGAATTATCAGCCTGGTGATGGCATAATGGTCACAGTTTCACAGGGCATAACTCCAGGCTTGAATATACACGTTGCTGAAAGTGGAATGGTTCAAAGCTTCCAAACTGAATATTCAAAAGAGGAGAGTAAGCCTGTTTGGGGGGCCAGAAAATCTGAAGAGTTTTGATGCTGCAAATCAACTACAGAAGAGACACCCAATGAAACGCGCCATGGATCACTGCCAACACTCAAACTCCACAACATATATTCAGGCTCATCATATGCTACAAATACAGGAAGTAGTTGTTGCCCGCCCATTGTCTATGCAACCCTGAATACTGAACCTCATTCCCCTTTTCAGATCAACAATGAACTTGCAAGCTCCTGACACTTTTCTGTTGCTCCCAAGGGACAGCCAAATATACGATTGTTGAGTCCTATTATTTCTGGCACAAGAACCATGAGCACTGGCATTCCCAACTTCACAGCACCTTCCCCCACGACCTACAATTTCAGCCAGTTTACCCTGGGATATGCAACACTCATCGCTGCACTGCTTCTCTTCAGGATGCCCATCAAAATTAACAAGAGTTTACAAAATGACTCCTTTCTTCTTGACACTGGAGCTCCAATGATATTAGGTAAATAGGTGGTGAATGCTCTGTGAACCTCCTGAATGCTGTCAATACAGGCTAATATCGATTCAGCCCCAAAACCTTCTTTTTTTCACTAAGAAATCACAGGCAATCATCTGCCAACAAAGAGTGAGAGGAGTTCCAGGGACAAGCACAGCTGTCTTTTGTGTTCACCTCTTGGTATTCCAGTAGACAATGTGGTACACGTGGAAAGTGCTCCACTGCAGAATCCCCTTCACTGGCAGAGAGTATGTCAGGGGTGGAAGATGCCTGGGGAATGTCAGGTACAAGTGCTGTTGTAATTTGAATTTCGCAAAATCTTGTGCACAATGTGCAGCTGAAGATGGTGCTGAAGAATTATCCTCATAAGCATACTCATGAGAGGCCAGTGATTTCTGTCCTAAGGAGTGTAGAGTGACTTCATGGAACAAGTAATCTGAAGAAATGCAGGTGACTCTTGAGCACTGCTCCTGGAGCACAGTAGTCTGCTAAATGTTGTTGGTGGAATTAGGTTGCATGATTAATTTGTGCTGTTTTAGAGTGTTGATTCCTTTTGTGAAGCGAGGGAAAAAAAGAAAAAGAGACTATTGAAGATTGTGAGGCTCAGATTGGTTTCCTTTGTTTCTTATTTCCACAATATCACGGGACTGGGGACTCCAACTCGGGCCCCATGATGCAAGGCAGGCAGTCTACCAGATGGGCTATAGTCCTGCACTTGAAAGGCTTCACTGAGATACAACCCTTGATCACCTACAGACTTAATTTGTGAGATTGTATGCAGAGAAGGAAACATGACCAAGCCATACACTGTCTAAGGAATTCCTAATTCTCCAGTCCAAAATAATTCAGCAAGGAAACTTTTTGCATGTCAATACCCAAGCCTAGACCTGTGTTCTTATGGAAAGTTTCAGGACTTAAATGGAAGTGGCTGATTGATCCCTGATCAGGACAATATATCAGGGTTCCCAGAAGGACAGGAAGAGGGGCAGAGGCAGCAATATGTCGGATTGAGAAGAAGCTCAATTGGTGAATATGAATGGAGATATTGGGGATCATTCACACATGAATGCCTAGCCATCACTATAAAAATTAACTGACAATTTCCTAGAAAGTATTTTTTTTGTTATTTTTACTTTTGACCTTTTCATTGAAAATTCTAAAGAGCAGAGAGCAGTGCTAAATGCACAATCCAGTTGAGGTGCTGGATCTGGCCCAACATCGCAGGAGTTGGTGAGGCAGAGGAAGATGTGCCTGCTGTTGTAATCCTGTTTTCCTCAGTAGAAGTGCTTCAGCAATTTAGCAAGACACTGCAGAAGATATAAACAGGCAAACCCATGTGGTGATGGTTTATAATGTCTGTGGTCCCTGAATCGAAACGTGGTGGCAAAAAGTAAACATTCCTCATACAATTTCTATCTTCTCCTCCTTATGATTTCTGTTATTAGTCTCAATATATATTACAGAGAGATAAGTGGCTAAAGTCATATCCTTGATCATTCATTGCATTGCAATCAGTTTCACTCTGAAAACCGTAAGAATTGTTTCCCAGTTCTCCTGTGACATGAGAGCCATACATGGGAAAAGTCCTGTAAAGAAAGGGGAGGTAGCAGGCATTGGTAAGCTAGGTTGTGAAGGTCACCGTGTTTCTAGGCTCAGGTAGGAGAAGTCACTTGATTGCACTCCCCAGAGATTTTGTAAAGCCTTGGGAAACATGAACTTTCACGAGTGGCTCCAGTGACATTGAACCTGCACACCAGATTCCTGCTGAGGTCATAGAGGAACAGACTGAGAACATGGAAGTGTCACATTTCTCATGACAACCAGACACCTTTCAGCTGCTGTCAGCTTCAAACCCACATTCAAGTCAAGGAGCTGCTCAGCTGGGAGTGTAAGAGGATAATGAAGGGAGCGGGTTCCAGGCTCTTGCATTTTGGAAGAAATGATTCTATCCTTGTTGCCCAGGTGACATGGAAACAGGACGTGAGTGATAAATCCCCGCATATCCAGGCAGGACAGTGGAACCCATTGAAGTCTGAGAGCCCACACTTCCACCAAAGTCCACGAGGTGGCGCTGTTCTCCATTGGCTGCACTGTATTTGCTTGCAGGCAGCCCATTTGGCTCCTGAGGCAGGCTAGTAGCCGCCACCAATTCCAGTTGAACAAGCTGGGACTGAGAGGTACTTGATGGCACGTGGATCAACAATCTTAACACCGGCACCAGTGGATTTGCCCTCGGACCCCACTCCTCCAGGACTGGGAAAATGCGAGGTTGCTTCAGACTCAGGAAACTAGCCTAGGGTCCTACCAGCCTCACGGAGAAATGGGTGGTGAGTGCTCAGCTCAGTACAGCGTGCAACGCATCTCTGTAGTTTAGGAGATCCTTGATATGGGACACATCATTTTTCATCTGTCCAGCTTCTCCTACTATCCTACAAAGTGTGGATCAGAGATAGACGGAACCTGGGATGTCCATGATCCATGGGAAAGTGAGTGGATCCAATTTTGGCTCATGAAGAGAGGAGGGATTCATTCACTCTGCCTGTTGGATGGAGGACAGGACGTGCCTGACATGCAAGGACAGTTGTTCTGTGCACACTCCAACTGCCAGTCACCTTCTCCTTTGCTGCTGCCTTACAACTGGGCTCCACACTGAAACATACCTGCTGGATTTTCCAGGGTCACATCAAATCAAAACAAGATGCAGGGATGACTTGCCTATCTTTATTCACAAATTCATTGGTCTTCTTGAGAGACAAATACCTCTCTGTTGCAAGGGACTGGGGGATATTACCATGAGACTTCTAACCAGTCCCAAGACAGAGCCAACCACAGGCTGATAGATGAAATATCAGCCTGGTGATGGCATGATGACCACAGTTTCACAGGGCATAACTCCAGGCTTGAGCATAGACGGTGCTGAAAGTGGAATGTTTCAAAGCTTCCAAACTGAATATTCAAAAGAGGAGAGTAAGCATATTTGGGCCCTGAAAACATGAAGGGTGTTGATGCTGGAAGTCAACTACAGAAGAAACACCCAATGGAACTCGCCATGGATCACGGTCAACCCTCAAACTCCACAACATATATTCAGGCTCATCATACGCTACAAATACAGGAAGTAGTTGTTGCCCGCCCATTGTCTATGCAACCCTGAATACCGAACCTCATTCCCCTTTTTTAGATCAACAATGAACTTGCAAGCTCCTGACACTTTTCTGTTGCTCCCAAGGGACAGCCGAATATACGAATGTTGAGTCCTATTTTTTCTGGCACAAGAACCATGAGCACTGGCATTCCCAACTTCAGAGCACCTTCCTGCACGACCTACAATTTCAGCCAGTTTACCCTGGTATATGCAACACTCATCGCTGCAGTGCTTATCTTGGGGATGTACATCAATATTAACAACAGTCTACAAAACGGCTCCATTCCTCTTGATACTGGAGCTCCAATGATATTGGGTGAGTAGGTGGTAAATGCTCTGTGAACCTCCTGAATGCTATCAATACAGACTAATATTGATTCAGCCCGAAGCCTTCCTTTATTCAGTAGGAAATCACAGGCAATCATCTGCCAAACAAAATAGTGAGGAGTTCCAGGGACAAACATGGCTGTCTTTTGTGTTCACCTCTTGGTTTTCCAATAGACAATGTGGTACACATGGAAAGTGCTCCACACTGGAAGACGCTTCACTGGCAGAAAGTATGCCAGTGGGTCGACAAAGCCTGGGTAGTGCCAGGTACCAATGCGGTTGTAATTTGAATATTGTGAAATGTTGTGCACAATGCACAGTAGAAGATGGTGCTGAAGAATTATCCTCATAGGCATTCTCATGAGAGGCCAGTGATTTCTATCCTAAGGAGTGTAGAGTGAATTTATGGAACAAGTAATCTGAAGAAATGCAGGTGACTCTTGAGCACTGCTCTCTTGGAGAACAGTAGCCTGCTGAATGTTGTTTGTGGACGTGGGTTTCAGGAAAAATTTGTGCTGTTTCAGGGTGTTGATTACTTTTTTGAAGTGAGGGAAATGAAAAGAAAAAGAAACTATTGAAGGTTGTGAGGCTCAGATTGGTTTCCTTTGTTTCTTATTTCCAAAATATCATTGGGCTGGGGACTCCAACCTGGGGCTCAGGCATGCAAGGCAGGCAGTCCACCAGATGGGCTATATGGCCTGCACTCAAATGGCTTCACTGAGACACAACCCTTGATCACCTACTCACTCAATTTGTGAGATTGTATGCAGAGAAGCAAACATGACCAAGACAAACAATGTCTAAGGAATTCCTAATTCTCCAGTCCAAACTAATCCAGCAAGGAACGTTTTTGCATGTCAATACCCAAGTCTAGACCTTTGTCCTTAGGGAAAGTTTAAGGAATAGAGTGGAATTTGCTGTTTGATCCGTGAGCAGGACAATGTATCAGGGTTCCCAGGAGATCAGGAACAGGGACAGAGGCAGAAATATGTGGGATTGAGAAGATGCTCAATTGGTGAATATGAATGGATATATTGGGGATCATTCACACATGAATGCCTATCCATCACAATAAAAATTAACTGATAATTTCCTAGAAAGTATCTTTTTATTATTTTTCCTTTTGACCTATTCTTTGAAAAATTCTAAAGAGCAGAGAACAATGCGTAATGCACAAGCCAGTTGAGGTGCTGGATCTTGCCCATCATCTCAGAAGTTCGTGAGCTAGAGGAAGATGTGCCTCCTGTTGTAATCCTGTTTCCCTCAGTAAAGTTGCTTCAGCAATTTTACGAGACACTGCTGGGAGATATAAACAGGCAAACGCATGTGGTAATGGCTCATATTGTCTGGGGTCCTAGAATTGAAACTTGGTGGCAAGAAGAAAACATTCCTCCTCCAATTCCTAACTTCTCCTCATTATTTTTTTCAGTTACTACTCTCAAGATTTATGACAGAGTGATAAGTGGCTAAAGTCATACCATTGATCCTTCATTCATTTTGTTGCTGTCAATTCCTGTCAAAAAATGTAACAATTGGTTACCAGGTCTCTTGTGACATGAGAAAAGCACATGGGATTAGTCCTCTAATCAAAGGGGAATGAGCAGGCTTTGGTCATCTAGGTTTTGATAGTTGTGGGTTTTCAAGGCTGTGGAAGGAGAAGTAAATTGATTGCAGTACCCAAGGTGTTTGTAAAGCCTTGGGCAACATGAACTTTCACCAGTGGCTCCAGTGACATTGCACCTGCATCTCAGATTTCACCTGATGTCATAGAGGAGTGGACTCCAAATCCGGAAGCCTCACAGTTCCCATGGCAACCAGAGACCATTCAGGTCCTGGCGGCTTCAAAGCAATCTTCAAGATATGTGGTGGCTGAGCCGAGAACATTACCGGATAGATGAAAAGAGCGGGTGCCAGGGACTTTCATTTTTGAAGAAATGATTCTATCCTTGGTGCCCGGGACACAAGGAAACAGACTCTAATCTGTATAGCGTCCCGTGAGCAAAAAATTTCCACATAACCAGGCAGGACAAGGGATCCCATAGAAGTCTGAAATCTTGCAATTCCACCCAGGACCACTAGGTGGCGCTGTGCTCCTTTGGCCCCACCGATCTTGCAGACTGGCAGCTCGTCTGGCTCCTGATGCAGGCTATTAGCCCCCACAAATTCCAGTGGAACAACCTGGGACCGAGGGCTGCTTGAGGGCTCGTGGGTCACCAATCTTAACACTGGCACCAGTGGGGTTACCCTCTGTCCCCACTCTTCCAGGACTGGTACCACCTGGCTTCTCTTCAGAGTCAGGAAACTAGCCTGGGGGCCTAGCAGCCACATGGAGAAAAGGGTGGTGAGAGCTCACCTCAGTAGAGCATGCAGTGCAGCTCAATTGCTTGGGTGATCATTGATTTGGGACACTTCACATCCCATCTGTCAGGTTTCTCCTCCTATCCTGCGAAGTATGAAAAAGAGACAAATGGAACACGGGATGTCCATGTTCTATTTGAAGGTGAGTGGCTGCTGGTTGGCTCATAAAGGGAGGAGGGAGTCTTTCCCTCAACCGTTGGAAGGAGGACAGCTAAAACCTGACATGCAAGGACACTTGTTCTGTGCTCACTCCAATGGCAAGACACCTCCTCCAAGGCTGCTGTCTTATGACTGGACTGCACCCCGAAACCAGCCTGCTGGGATTTATCCAGGGTAACATCATATCTAAACAAGATGCAGAAATGACTTTCCAATCTTTATTCACAAAATGGTTTGTCCTCTTCACCGAACAAATACCTCTGTAGCAAGTGTCTGGGAAATATTGCCAGGACTCCTCTAAGCAGCCCCATGATGGAGCAGACAAGAAGCTGGGGGATGAATTAACATCCTGGTGATGGCAGGATTAGAGCAGTATCACAGGGCATGAGACCTGCTTTGGACATAGACCTTGTTGAAAGTGGAATTCTTCAAAGTTTCCAGGCTGAATATTCAAAAGTAGAGAATAAGGATATTTGGGAGGCCAGAAGCGCTGAAGGCTGTTGATGATGGAAAACCAATTCAGAGAAGAAACGCTATGAAAATCGCCATTGATCATGGTCCACACAAAACTCTACCACATATATTCAGTCACATCATACACTACGAACACAGGAAGTAGTTATTGGCCGTTCATTCTCTATGCAAAGATGAATACCGAGTCTCATTCATTTTTTGAGAACAACAATGCCCTTGTAAATTCCTGTCTCATTTCTTTGGCTCCCAAGGGACAGCCAAATATAGAAATCATGATTCCTATATTTTCAAGAACAAGTACCATAAGCATATGCCGTCCCAAATTCACAGCAAATTCCCTCAGGACCTGCAATTGAAGCCAGATGATCCTGGGATATGTAACACTAATCTCTGCACAGCTTCTCTTGACTATTTCCATTAATAATAGCAAGAATCTACAAAAGAGCTCCATTACTCTTCACACTGGATCTCCAGTGATATTGGGTGAGTAATTTGTAAATGCCCCGTGATCCTCCTGATTCCTACAAATACAGGCTAACATACATTCTGCCCCAAATCCTAACTTTCTTCACTAGGAAATCACAGGCAAGCCTCTACAAAGCAAATGTGTGAGAGAAGTTCCAGGGTTAAGAGCGACTATCTGTTATGGTCACCTCTTGGATTCCAGGTCAACGTTGAGGTACACGTGGAAAGTGCTCCCTTGTGGAAGTCGCCTAAATTGGCAGAGAGTATAGCAGTGTGACCAAGTATCCAGGAGAGTGGCAGGTACAAGTGCAGTTGTCATTTTAATTTTCCTGAAATCAGATGCATAATGAGCAAATGAAGAAAATGCTGAAGACATATCCTCATAAGCATACTCATGTGAGACCCGTGATCTGTGTCCTAAGGGGAGTAGTGTGACTTCACGGAACAAGTACACTGAAGAATTGCAGGTGATTGGGCAGCACAGCTCTCTTGGAGCCCAGGAGCCTGCTGAGAGTAGTTGGTGCAATTGGTTTGCTTTCAAATTGGAGCTGCTTTAGAGTGTTGATTCTTTTGTGAGGAGAGGAGAAAAGAAAATAGAAAGAGATGGTGGAATGTTGATTTCCTTTGTTTGTTATTTCCACAAACCCACAGTCCTGGAGACTTGAACCAAGACCTCCAGCATGAGAGGCAGGCACACTAGGAGTCGTGCTATATGGCCTGCTCTGGAATGGTTTCTCTGAGTTACCACACTTGATCACCTGCAGACATAATTTGTGAACTTGTATGCAGAGAGGCAATCATGACCAATCCAAATCATGTCCATGGAATTCTTAATTCTCCTGTTCCCATCAGTCGAGCAAGGAAAATTTTTGCATGTCCTTACCGAAGCCTAGCCCAGTGGGCTGAGAGAAAGATTTATCCCCGCTTCTATAAGGCTGAGAAAGGAAGGAGCTGCTTGATCCGTGAGTAGAACAATATATCAGGGATCCAAGGATGTGAGGAACAAGGAGAGACGCAGGCCTTTCTGGGTTTGAGGAAATTTTCATTTGTTGAGTACAAATGGAGATATTGGGATCATACACATGAATGCCTAGACATTACATGCAAAATCAACTGACACATTCCTAGAAAGTATTCTATTTCTTATTTTTCCTTTTGATCTTTTCTTTGAAATATTCAAAAGAGCAGAGTGTTGTGCATAATGCTCAAGCCAGTTCAGGTGCTGGATTTTGCCCACAGTCTCAAGAATGGTGAGACAGATGAAGTCATGCCTCCTGTTCTAAGCCTGTTTCTCGCAGTAAAAGTGCTTCAGCATTTTAACCAGACGTTTTGGGAGATATAAACAGTCAAAGGCACGTACTGATGGCTCATATGAACTGTTGTCCCAGAATTGAAACGTGGTGGCAAAAGGAAAACATTCCTCATCCAAATTCTATCTTCTCCTCGTTATTTTTTCAGTTACTACTCTCAAGATTTATGACAGAGTGCTGAGTGGCTAAAGTCAAATCATTGATCCTTCATTCATTTCGTTGCATTCAAATTCAGGCAGAAAAATGTAACAATTGGTTACCATCTCGCCTGTGTCATGAGAAGCACACATGGGATTAGTTCTCTAATCAAAGGGGAATGAGCAGGCTTTGGTCATCTAGGTTGTGAAAGTCGTGGTTTTCAAGTCTCCAGAAGGAAAAGTCACTGGATTGCACTCCCCAAGTTGTTTGTAAAGCCTTGGGCAACATGAACTTACACCATTGGCTCCAGTGACATTGCACCTGCAGCCCAGATTCCACCTGATGTCATAGGGGAGCAGACTTAGAACCCGGAAGCGTCACAGTTCCCATGGCAGCCAGTGACCTTTCAGGTCCCAGCCGCTTCAAACCAACATTCAAGATTTGTGGCAGCTTAGACGTGAATGTTACAGTATAGATGAAAAAAGAGGGTGCCAGAGACTTTCATTTTGGAAGAAATGATTCTATTCTTGGTACCAGGGAGACAAAGAAACAGGCTCTAAGCTGTATAGCGTCCCGTGAGAAATAAATTGTCCCATAACCAGGCAGGACAAAGGGATCCCCCTGAAGTCTGATAGCTCGCATTTCTATCCAGGTGCACTAGGTGGCGCTGTGCTCCTTTGGCCCCACTGATCTTGCTGACAGGCAGTCGTCTGGCTCCTGATGCAGGCTAGAAGCTCACACAAATTCCAGTGGAACAACCTAGGACCGAGGGCTGATGGAGGGCACGTGGGTCAACAATCTTAACACTGGCACCAGTGTATTTGCTCTCCGTCCCCAATCCTCCAGGATTGGTACCACCTGGGTTTTCTTCAGAGTCAGGAAAGTAGTCTGGGGGCCTAGCAGCCACATGGAGAGATGGGTGGTGAGAGCTCACCTCAGTAGAGCATGCAGTGGAGCCCATTGGTTTGGGTGATCATTGATTTGGGACACTTCACATTCCATCTGTCAGGTTTCTCCTCCTATCCTGCGAAGTATGAAAAGGAGACAGATGGAACAGAAGACGTCCATGTTCCATGTGAAGGTGAGTGGCTGCTCTGGTGGCTCATGAAGGGAGGAGGGAGTTTTCCCTCAGCCTGTTGGTAGGAGACAGCTCAAACCTGACAATTGAGGAGATTTGTACTGTTCTAACTCCAACAGTGAGACACCTCCTGCATGGCTGCTGCCTTAGGACTGTGCTGTACCCCCGAACCTGCCTGCTGGGATGTTTCCAGGGTCACATCAAATCTAAACAAGATGCAGAAATGACTTGCCAAACTTTATTCAGAAAATGTTTTGTCCTCTTGAGCGAACAAACACCTCTCTATTCCACGTGTCTGTGAAATATTGCCAAGACTCCTCTATGCAGCCGCAGAATGGAGCAGACAACAAGCTGGGGGATGAATTAACAGCCTGGTGATGTCATGATTAGAGCAGTATCACAGGACATAAGACCTGCTTTGAACCTAGACCCTGTTGAAAGTGGAATTGCTCAAAGCTTCTAAGCTGAATATTCAAAAGAAGAGAATAAGTGTATTTGGGAGTCCCGAAGTGCTGAGGGTGTTGATGCTGGAAAACCAATTAGGAGAAGAGACCCTATGAAACTCGCCATCGATCAAGGTTCACCCAAAAATCTGCGACTAATATTCAGTCACATCATACATTACAAACACAGGAAGTAGTTCTTGGCCGCTCATTCTCTATGCAACCATGAATAACGAACCTCATTACTTTTTTGAGAACAACAATGCCCTTGAAAATTCCTGTCTCATTTCTATTGCTCCCAAGGGACAGCCAAATATACAAATCATGTTTCCTATATTTTCTTTCACAAGTACCGTAAACATAGGCCATCCCAACTTCACAGCACCTTCCCCCATGACTACAATTTAAGCCAGATGATCCTGGGATATGTAACACTAACCTATGCACAGCTTCTCTTGAGGATTTCCATCGATACTAGCAAGAGTCTACAAAAGGGCTCCATTACTCTTGACACTGGAGCTCCAGTGATATTGGGTGAGTAATTTGTAAATGCCCCGTGATCCTCCTGATTGCTATCAATACAGGCTAACATCCATTCTTTCCCAAATCATAACATTATTCACTAAGAAATCACAGTCAAGCCTCTAAAAAGAAAGTGTGTGAGAGAAGTTCCAGGGTCAAGAGCAGCTGTCTCTTGTGCTCACGTCTTGGATTCTTGGTAGACATTGAGGTACACGTGGAAAGTGCGCCACTGTGGAATTCCCCTTCAATGGCAGATAGTATAGCAGTGTGACCGAGTGTCCTGGAGAGTGCCAGGTACAAGTGCGGTTGTCATTTTAAATTTCCTGAAACCCGATGCAAAATGAGCAACTGAAGAATGTGCTGAAGAATTATTCTCATAAGCATACTCGTGCGAGACACGTGATCTGTGTCCTAAGTGGAGTTGTGTGACTCACGGAACAAGTACTCTGAAGAAATGCAGTTGATTGGTAAGCACTGCTCTCTTGGAGCCCAGTAGCCTGCTGAGGGTAGTTGGTGCAATTGGATTGCTTTGAAATTGGTGCTGCTTTAGAGTGTTGGAGGAGAAAAGAAAAGAAAAAGAGATGGTGGAAGGTTGGTTTCATTTGTTTGTTATTTCCACAATCCCACATTGCTCGGACTCAAACCTGGGCATCAAGCATGAGAGGCAGGCACTCTATGAGGCGCCCTATATGGCCTGCACTGGAATGGTTTCTCTGAGTTACCACACTTGAACACCTACAGACATAATTTGTGAAATTGTATGCAGAGGAGCAGTCATGACCAATCCAAACCATATCCATGGAATTCTTAATTCTCCTGTTTACTTCAATCCAGCAAGGAAATTTTATGCATGTCCATACCCAAGCCTAGCCCTGTGGATTGAGAGAAATGTTTTTCCCCTGTTTATTATGGATGAAAAAGGAAGGAGCTGCTTGATCCATGAGTAGAATAATATATCAGGGATCCAAGTACAGCATGAACAGGGGCAGAGCAGGACTATGTGAGTTTGAGGAAATGCTCAATTGTTGAGAACAAATGGAGATATTGCAATCATTCACACATGAATGCCTAGACATTACATGCAAAATCAACTGACACTTTCCTAGAAAACATTCTATTTCTTCTTTTTCCTTTTGATCTTTTCTTTGAAAAATTCAAAAGAGCAGAGTGCTGTTCATAATGCACAAGCCAGTTCAGGTGCTGGCTTTTGCCCACAGTCTCAAGAAATAGTGAGGCAGATGAAGTCGTGCCTCCTGTTCTAAGCCTTTTTCCCTCAGTGCAAGTGCTTCAGCAATTTAGCCAGACGTTTTCAGGAGATATAAAAAGGCAAAGGCACGTGGAGATGGCTCATATGATCTGGGGTCCCAGAAACGAAACGTGGTGGCAAAAGGAAAACATTCCTCATCCAATTTCTATCTTCTCCTCGTTATTTTTTTCATTTACTACTCTCATGATTTATGACAGAGTGCTGAGTGGCTAAAGTCATATCATTGATCCTTCATTCATTTCGTTGCTGTCAATATCAGTCAGAAAAATGTAACAATTGGATTCCAGTTCTCCTGTGACATGAGAAGCACACATGGGATTAGTTCTCTAATCAAAGGGGAATGAGCAGGATTTGGTCATCTAGGTTGTGAAAGTCATGGGTTTTCAAGTCTGTGGAAGGGGAAGTCACTTGATTCCACTCCCCAAGGTGTTTGTAAAGCCTTGGGCAGTATGAACTTTCACCATTGGCTCCAGTGACATTGTACCTGCACCCCAGATTCCACATGATGTCACAGAGGAGTGGACTCTGAACACGAAGCCTCATGGTCCCCATGGCAACCAGAGACCATTCAGGTCCTGGTGGCTTCAAAGAAACATTCAAGATATGTGGCGGCTCAGTCATGAACATTACAGGATAGATGAAAAGAGCGGGTGCCAGGGTCTTTCATTTTTGAAAAAATGATTCTATCCTTGGTGCCCGGGCGACAAGGAAACAGGCTCTAGTCTGTATAGCATCTCGTGAGCAATAAATTGCCCCATATCCAGGCAGGACAAGGGATCCCATTGAAGTCTGATAGTTCGCACTTCCACGCAGGTCTACTAGGTGGCGCTGTGCACCTTAGGCCCCACCGATCTTGCTGACAGGCAGCTTCTGGCTTCTGATGCAGGCTATTAGCTCACACAAATTCCAGTGGAACAACCTGGGACCAAGGGCTGCTGGAGGGCACGTGGGTCAACAATCTTAACACTGGCACCAGTAGATTTTTTCTCCATCACAACTCCTCCAGGACTACTACCACCTGGGTTCTCTTCAGAGTCAGGGAACTAACCTGTGGGTCTGCAAGACACCTCAAGAGATGGGTGTTGAGAGCTCACCTCATTACAGCATGCAGTGCAGTCCAATGATTTGGGTGATCATTGATTTGGAACACTTCACCTTCCATCTTTTGGGTTTCTCCTCCTATCTTGCGAAGTCTGAAAAAGAGACAGATGGAACACGGGATGTCTGTGTTCCATGTGATGGTGAATAGTAGCTCTGGTTCCACATGAAGGGAGGAGAGAGTCTTTCCCTCAGCCTGTTGGAAGGTGGACAACTCAAATCTGACATGCGAGGAGAGTTGTTCTGTGCTCACTCAAACTTTAAGACACCTCCTCCATGGCTGCTGCCTTACGACTGGTCTGTACCCCGAAAAAGCCTGCTGGGATTTTTTTGGGATTACATCAAATCTAAAGAAGATGCAGAAATGACTTCCCAATCTTTATTCACACAATGGTTTGTCCTCTGGAGCGAACAAATACCTCTCTGTCACAAGTGCCTGTGAAATATTGCCAGGACTCCTCAAAGCAGCCCCAGGATGGAGCACAAACAAGAAGGGGAATGAATTAACAGCATGGTCATTGCATGATGAGACCAGTATCACAGGGCATAAGACTTGCTTTGGACATAGACCATGTTGAAAGTGGAATTCTTCAAAGCTTCCAAGCTGAATACTCAAAAAAAGAGAATAAGGATATTTGGGAGGCCAGAAGCGCTGAAGGCTGTTGAATCTGGAAAACCAATTCGGAGAAGAGACACTATAAAACTCGCCAGCAATCATGGTCCACACAAAACTCTACAACATATATTCAGTCATATCATACACTATGAACACAGGAATTAAGTATTGCCTGCTCATTCTCTATGCAACCATGAATACCGAAACTGATACCTTTTTTGAGAACAACAATGGTCTTGCAAATTCCTGCCTCATTTCTGTTGTTCCCAAGGGACAGCCAAATATACAAATCTTGATTCCAATATTTTCGACACAAGTACCATAAGCATAGGCCGACCGAACAACACAGCACCGTCCCCCAGAACCTAAAATTTAAGCCAGATGATCCTGGGATATGCAACACTAATCCCAGCACTGCTTCTCTTGAGGATTTCCATCAATACTAGCAAGAGTCTACAAAAGGGCTCCATTACTCTTGACACTGGAGCTCCAGTGATATTGGGTGAGTATGTTGTAAATGCCCTGTGATCCCCCTGATTGCCATCAATACAGGCTAACATCCATTCTGCCCCAGATCCTAACTTTCTTCAATAAGAAATCACAGGCAAGCCTCTACAAAGCAAATGTGTGAGAGAAGTTTTAGGGTCAAGATCAGCTGTCTGATGTGGTCACCTCTTGGATTCCCGGTAGACGTTGAGGTACCTGTGGAAAGTGCACCGGTGTAGAAATCCCCTTCATTGTCAGAGAGTATAGCAGTGTGACCAAGTATCCTGGAGAGTGTCAGGTACAAGTGCGGTTGTCATTTTAAATTTCCTGAAACCCGATGTACAATGAGCAACTGAAGAAAATGCTGAAGAATTATCCTCATAAGCATACTCATGCAAGACTCATGATCTGTGTCCTAAGGGGAGTAGCGTGACTTCACGGAACAAGTACACTGAAGAAATGCAGGTGACTGGGCAGCACTGTTCTCTTGGAGCCCAGTAAACTGCTGAGAGTAGTTGGTGCAATTGGTTTGCTTTGAATTTGGTACTGCTTTAGAGTGTTGATTCTTCTGTGAGGAGAGGAGAAAAGAAAAAAAAAGAGACAGTGGAAGGTTGGTTTCGTTTGTTTATTATTTCCAAAATCCCACAGTGCTGGGGACTTGAACTGGGACCTCCAGCATGAGAGGCAGGCACTGTACAAGGGTTGCTATATGGCCTGTACTGGAATGGTTTCTCTGAGTTACCACACTTGATCACCTACAGATATATATTTTAATTGTATGCAGATAGGCAATCATGACCAATCCAAATCATGTCCATGGAATTCTTAATTCTCCTGTTCACATTAAGTCATCAAGGACATTTTTTGCATGTACATACCCAAGCCTAGCCCAGTGGACTGAGGAAACACATTTCCCCACTTCAATAAGGCTGAAAATGGAAGGAACTGATTGATTCGTGAGTAGAATTATATATCAGGGATCCAGGGATGCTAGGAACAAGGACAAAGGTAGGGCTATGTTGGTTTGAGAAAATGCTCAATCGTTGAGTACAAATGGAGATATTGTGATCATTTACACATGAATGACTAGCCATTATATGATAAAACAACTGACACATTCCCAGAAAGTATTCTATTTCTTTTTTTTTATCTTTTCCTTGAAAAATTCAAAAGGGCAGAGTGCTGTGCATAATTCACAAGCCAGTTCAGATGTTGGATTTTGCCCACAGTCTCAAGAATTGGTGAGGCAGATGAAGTTGTGCCTCCTGTTGTAAGCCTTTTTCCCTCAGGAAAAGTGCTTCAGCAATTTAACCAGACGTTTTTGGGAGATATAAACAGGCAAAGGCAGGTGGTGATGATACATATGATCTGGGGTCCCAGAATCAAAAAGTGGTGGCCAAAGGAAAACATTCCTCACCCAATTACTATCTTCTCCTCGTTATTTTTTCAGTTACTACTCTCAAGATTTATGACAGAGTGCTGAGTGGCTAAAGTCAAATCATTGATCCTTCATTCATTTCGTTGCATTCAAATTCAGGCAGAAAAATGTAACAATTGGTTACCATCTCGCCTGTGACATGAGAAGCACTCATAGGATTAGTCCTCTAAACACAGGGGAATGAGCAGGCTTTGGTAATCTAGGTTGTGAAAGTTGTGGGTTTTCAAGGCTGCGGAAGGAGAAGTCACTTTATTGAAGTCTCCAAGGTGTTTGTAAAGCCTTGGGCAACATGACCTTTCACCAGTGGCTCCAGTGATATTGCAGCTGCATCTCAGATTCCACCTGACGTCATAGAGGAGCTGATTCAGAACTCCTGAGGCGTCTTGGTTCCCATGGCAACCAGAGACCATTCAGGTCCAGGCTACTTCAAACCAACATTCAAGATATGTGGCGGGTCAGCCGTGAACGTTACAGGTTAGATGAAAAGAGCGGGTGCCAGAGACTTTCATTTTTGAAGAAATGATTCTATCCTTGGTGCCCGGGTGACAATTAAACAGGCTCTAAGCTGTATAGCGTCCTGTGAGCAATAAATTGCCCTATATCCAGGCAGGACAAGGAATCCCACTGAAGTCTGACAGCTCGCACTTCTATCCAGGTTCAGGGCGCTGTGCTCCTTTGGCCCCACCTATCTTGCTGACAGGCAGCTTGTCTGGCTCCTCATCCAGGATATTAGCCCACACAAATTCCAGTGGAACAACTTTGGACCGAGGGCTGCTGGAGGGCATGTGGGACATCAATCTTATCACTGGCACCAGTGGGTTTGCCCTCCGTCCCCAATCCTCCAGGACTGCTACCACCTGGGTTCTCTTCAGAGTCAGGAAACTACGCTGGGGGTCTAGAAGCCACATGGAGAAAAGGGTGGTGATTGCTCACCTCAGTAGAGCATGCAGTGCAGCCCAATGTTTTGGGTGATCATTGATTTGGAACACATCATTTTCCATCTGTCGGGTTTCTCCTCCTATCCTGGGAAGTCGAAAAGGAGTCAGAGGGAACACGAGATGTCCATGTTCCATGTGAAGGTGAGTGGGTGCTCTGGTGGTCATGAAGGGAGGAGGGAGTCTTTCCCTCAACCTGTTGGAAGGAGGACATCTCAAACCTAAAATGCAAGGAGAGTTGTACTGTGCTCACTCCAATGGCGAGACATCTCCTCCATGGCAGCCACCTTATGACTGGGCTGCACCTTGAAACCCTCCTGGGATTTTTCCAGGGTCACATCAAATCTAAACAAGATGCAGATATGACTTGCCAATATT
>JAHUXG010006987.1:0-24331 GCA_020740815.1 Sciurus niger
GCAGCTATGAACATTGATGTGGCTGTATCTCTGTAATATGCTGATTTAAATTCCTTTGGGTATAGGCCAAGGAGTGGGATAGCTGGGTCAAATGGTGGGTCCATTCCAAGTTTTCTAAGGAGTCTCCACACTGCTTTCCAGAGTGGCTGCACTAATTTGCAGCCCCACCAGCAATGTATGAGTGTACCTTTCTCCCCACATCCTCGCCAACACCTGTTGTTGCTTGTATTCTTGAAAATCGCCATTCTAATTGGGTGAAATGGAATCTTAGGGTGGTTTTGATTTGCATTTCTCTTATTACTAGAGATGTTGAACATTTTTCCAAATGTTTGTTGATTGCTTGTAGATCTTCTTCTGTGAAGTGTCTATTCATTTCCTTAGCCCATTTGTCCATTGGATTACTTGCATTCTTGGTGTAGAGTTTTTTGAGTTCTTTACAGATTCTGGAGATTAGCGCTCTATCTGAAGTATGATTGGCAAAGATTTTCTCCCACTCTATAGGCTCTTTCTTTGCATTGCTGATAGTTTCCTTTGCTGAGAGAAAGCTTTTTAGTTTGAATCTATCCCAGTTATTGATTCTTGCTTTTATTTCTTGTGCTATGGGAGTCCTGTTAAGGAAGTCTGATCCTAAACCAACAAGTTGAAGATTTGGACCTACTTTTCTTCTATAAGATGCAGGGTCTCTGGTCTGATTCCGAGGTCCTTGATCCATTTTGAGTTGAGTTTTGTGTAGGGTGAGAGATAGGGGTTTGATTTCATTCTGTTGCATATGGTTTTCCAGTTTTCCCAGCACCATTTGTTGAAGAGGCTATCTTTTCTCCATTGCATATTTTTGGAACCTTTGTCTAGTATGAGAAAATTGTATTTATTTGGGTTTGTGTCCATGTCCTCTATTCTGTACCATTGATCTACCTGTCTATTTTGGTACCAATACCATGCCATTTTTCTTACTATTGCTTTGTAGTAGAGTTGAAGATCTGGTATTGCGATACCCCCTGCTTCACTCTTTCTGCCAAGGATTGCTTTAGCTATTCTGGGTTTTTATTCTTCCAGATGAATTTCAGAAGTTCTTGCTCTATTTCTGTAAGGTACATCATTGGGATTTTAATTGGAATTGCATTGAATCTGTATAGCACTTTTGGTAGTATGGCCATTTTGACAATATTAATTCTGCCTATCCAAGAACATGGGAATCTTTCCATCTTCTAAGGTTTTCTTTAATTTCTTTCTTTAGTGTTCTGTAGTTCTCATTATAGAGGTCTTTCACCTCTTTTGTGAGATTGATTCCCAAATACTTTATTTTTTTCGAAGCTATTGTGAATGGGGTAGTTTTCCTAATTTCTCTTTCTGAAGATTCATTGCTTATGTATAGAAATGCCTTAGATTTATGTGCATTGATCTTATATCCCGCTACTTTACTGAATTCACTTATGAGATCTAACAGTTTTATGGTGGAATTTCCTGGTTCCTCTAAGTATACAATCATATCATCAGCAAATAGGGATAGTTTGAGTTCTTCTTTTCCTATTCGTATCCGTTTAATTTCTTTGGTCTGTCTAATTGCTCTGGCTAGAGTTTCAAGGACGATATTGAATAGAAGTGGTGAAAGAGGGCATCCCTGCCTTGTTCCAGTTTTTAGAGGGAATGCTTTCAGTTTTTCACCATTTAGAAAAATATTAGCCATGGACTTAGCGTAGATGGCCTTTACAATGTTAAGGAATGTTCCCACCATCCCTATTTTTTCTGGTGTTTTGAGCATGAAGGGATGCTGTATTTTATCAAATGCTTTTTCTGCATCAAAATAATCATGTGATTCTTGACTTTTAGTCTATTGATATGGTGAATGACATTTATCGATTTCCTGATGTTGAACCAACCTTGCATCCCTGGGATGAAACCCACTTGATCATGGTGCACTATCTTTTTAATATGTTTTTGTATGCGATTTGCTAAAATTTTGTTGAGAATTTTTGCATCGATGTTCATTTAGGATATTGGTCTGAAATTTTGTTTCCTCGATGTGTCTCTGTCTGGTTTAGGTATCAGGGTAATATTGGCTTCATAGAACGAGTTTGGGAGGGTTCACTCCTCTTCTATTTTATGGAAATCTTTGAGAAGTATTGGAATGAGCTCTTCGTTAAAAGTTTTGTAGAACTCGGCTGAGAACCCACCTGGTCCTGGACTTTTCTTTCTTGGTAGGCTTTTGATGACTTCTTCTATTTCATTACTTGAAATTGGTCTATTTAAATTGTGTGTGTCCTCCTCGTTCAGTTTAGGCAATTCATATGTCTCTAGAAACCTGTTGATGTCTTCAAAATTTTCTATTTTGTTGGAGTATAGATTTTCAAAATAACTTCTAATTATGTTTTGTATTTCAGTCATGTCTGTTGTGATATTTCCTTGTTCATTCCGAATTTTAGTGATTTGGTTTTCTCTCGTCTTCTCTTTGTTAGTGTGGCTAAAGGTTTATCAATTTTGTTTATTTTTTCGAAGAACCAACTATTTATTTTGTCAATTTTTTGTATTGTTTCTTTGTTTCAATTTCGTTGATTTCAGCTCTGAGTTTAACTATTTCCTGTCTTCTACTACTTTTGGTGTTGGTCTGTTCTTCTTTTTCTAGGGCTTTGAGCTGCAGTGTTAGGTCGTTTATTTTTTGAGTTTTACTTCCTTTATTAAATGTGCTCCCTGAAATAAATCTTCCTCTAAGTACTACTTACATAGTGTCCCGGAGATTTTGATATGATGTTCTTTGTTCTCGTTTACCTCTAAGAATTTTTTAATTTCCTTCCTAATATCTTCTGTTATCCATTCATCATATAATAGCATATTGTTTAATCTCCAGGTGTTGGAGTAATTTCTGTTTTTTACTCTTTCATTTATTTCTAGTTTCAATCCATTATGATCTGATAAAATACAAGGTAGTGTCTCTATCTTCTTGTATTTGCTAACATTAGCTTTGTGGCATAATATATGGTCTATTTTAGAGAAGGATCCATGTGCTGCTGAGAAGAAATTGTATTCGCTCTTGGTTGGATGGTATATTCTATAAATGTCTGTTAAGTCTAAATTATTGGTTGTGTTATTGAGAACTATAATTTCTTTCCTCAATTTTTGTTTGGAAGATCTGTCCAGTGGTGAGAGAGGCGTGTTAAAATCACCTAGTATTACTGTGTTATGGTCTATTTGGTTTCTAAAATTGAGAAGGATTTGTTTAACATACATGGATGAGCCACTGTTTGGGGCATAGATGTTTATGATTGTTAGATCTTGCTGATTTATGCTTCCCTTAAGCAGTATGAAATGTCCTTCCTTATCCCTTCTGAATGACATTGGCTTAAAGTCCACATTATCTGAAATGAGGATGGATACTCCAGCTTTTTTGCTGAGTCCATGTGCATGGTATGTTTTTCCCCATCCTTTCACCTTTAGTCTATGGGTATCTCTTTCTATGAGGTGAGTCTCTTTCAGGCAACATATTTTTGGATCTTTCTTTTTAATCCAATCTGCCAGTCTATGTCTTTTGATTGATGAATTCAGGCCATTAACATTCAGGGTTATTATTGAGATATGATTTGTATTCACTGTCATTTGGTCCATATTTAAAATTTTATTTATTTATTTATTTCTTTTTTGACACATCTTGGTTCCTCCTTTATTTGACAGTTCCTTTAGGATAATTTCTCCCTTTGCTGATTTGCTTCTTTGTTTTTTATTTCTTCCTCATGAAATATTTTGCCGAGAATGTTCTGTAATGCTGGCTTTCTTTTTGTAAATTCTTTTAGCTTTTGTTTATCATGGAATGATTTTATTTCATCGTCAAAATTGAAGGTAAGTTTTGCTGGGTATAAGATTCTTGGTTGGCATCCATTTTCTTTCAGAGCTTGAAAAATGTTGTTCCAGGCCCTTCTAGCTTTTAGGGTCTGGATAGAAAAATCTGCTGATATCCGTATTGGTTTCCCCCTGAATGTAATTTGGTTCTTTTCTCTCACAGCCTTTAAAATTCTGTCTTTATTTGTATGTTAGGTATTTTCATTATAATGTGCCTTGGTGTGGGTCTGTTGTAATTTTGTGTATTTGGAGTCCTATAAGCCTCTTGAACTTGATTTTTCATTTCATTCTTCAGATTTGGGAAATTTTCTGATATGATTTCATTGAATAGATTGTTCATTCCTTTGGTTTGTTTCTCTAAGCCTTCCTCAATCCCAATAATTCTCAAATTTGGCCTTTTCATGATATCCCTTAGTTCTTGCAGATTCTGTTCATGATTTCTTACCATCTTCTCTGTTTGTTCAACTTTGTTTTCGAGGTTAAATATTTTGTCTTCAATATCTGAAGTTCTGTCTTCCAGGTGTTCTATCCTATTGGTTATGTTTTCTATGGAGTTCTTAATTTGGTTTATTGTTTCCTTCATTTCAAGGATTTCTTTTTACTTTTTTCAATATCTCTAACTCTTTATTGAAATGATGTTTTGCTTCCTGAATTTGCTCTGTTAACTGTCGATTGGTGCTCTCATTCAATGCCTGCATTTGCTCTTTCATCTCATCATTCAATGCCTGCATTTGCTCTTTCATCTCATCATTTGCTTCCCTAATCATTTTAATTATGTACATTCTGAACTCCCTTTCTGTCATTTCTTCTGCCATGCTGTCATTGGATTCTATTGATGTAACATCTAGATTTGTTTGGGGCATTTTCTTCCCTTGTTTTCTCATATTGTTCAGGAATCAGTGGGTCATTAAGATATTGCAGATTTCCTCTATCGACTTATAATGTCCCTGAAGATTGCTAGTATATCCCCTCTTATCCTTCAGTAGCCTGAAGTCTTGGAGGAAGTTGATAATTCGGAGCTCCACGAAGAAGCTGCCTCTCTAGGGTGGTGACCCTCAGGTGGCGTATATTCCCTGCTATTGGTCAGAGGTGTCTCCACTTGTTGACCAATGGTCATCCAACTGGGAACTAGGCTGCGGGCTGAAGCAAGGCCTGTTTGTGCCTGTGTCTCTGGTTTTACCGTCCCTGTGGGAAAACCTCTCCCGGTAGGGAAGACTCACTCAGTGGGAACGTCTTGCTGGTCAGTTCCCCTCCTATAGGTTCCCCTCAATCTACAACTACCGCCTGGGCTGGGCTGTCTTCCTCTGCAATGTTCCCAGGGGCCCGGACCTACCTCCTGGGCCTGGGAGCCTCACCCTCCGCAGGCAAGTCTCCTTAGGCTGCCTCTCCCACATAATCTGCCCGCAGTCCTGGAAACTTCGCTCCGCCCCTAGGCGTGTCTCTGTGCGGCTCTTCCAGCAAGAAGCCACCTAGCTCCTGGGACCCTACTCTGCACCTAATCGCCTGGCTATGTGGCCCCTCCTCTGAGCCTCCACCTGGAGCCCTGTACAATAGCTACGATACCCAGAGACCCGCCACACACCTCCTCCACCGGACTGCAGCCCGGTTTCCAACGCAGTCACTAGGAGTCCAAGCAACTCACTTCACGTCTCCTCCCGCCAACCTCCCTAGCCCTAGGCAGTCACTCCAAGCCCAAGTGACCCGCCCTGTTCCTCCTCCTCCCCCTCGGGGTAGCCCCCCGGGTGTTCAGGGGCGGTGGCTCCGAGACCAAGTGACCCACTGCGCTCCCCTCCAGGCAGGCCACCGGTGTTCAGGAGCGGTCACTTTGAGTGCAATCAACTCACCACTCGCCTCCTCCTCTGGCAACCGCCTGTGGCTCTGATGCAGTCACTCCTAGACCAAGCGACCCGCCGCGCTTCTCCTCTTCCTCCAGGCAACCCCCCCGGGTGTTTAGAGGCGGTTGTTCTGAGTCCAAACAGCTCGCAATGCAGCTCCTCCTCAGGCAGCCACCCAGAGCCCCAGTGGTTGCTCCGAGTCCAAGCGCTGTGCTGAGCCGCTTCCTCTACGATGATCCCAGTTGTCCGTGTTTACCGCTCCAGTGCGGGGAGGGGCGTCTCGCCGAACAACTCCACTTCACAAATTCCCTGCATTCCGAGGCTACCGCCCCATCCGGGACACCTCCCCAACGGGAGAGACTCACCCGGCGGCTTTGAGTTGATCCCAAGTCTCTCACTATCTCCTCTTTTGAATCCTGCGTACTGGAGCAACGTGAAATGCAGCCGCCCTCTAGGCCACCATCTTGAAAAACTGATGAGTCCTGGTTCCTTTTTTAAATTTTATTTATTTTTTTATTTATTTTTTTGACACAACTTGGTTCCTCCTTTATTTGACAGTTCCTTTAGGATAATTCCTCCCTTTGCGGATTTGGTTCTTTGTTTTTTATCTCTTCCTCATGGAATATTTTGCTGAGAATGTTCTGTAATGCTTGCTTTCTTTTTGTAAATTCTTTTAGCTTTTGTTTATCATGGAATGATTTTATTTCATCGTCAAATTTGAAGGTAAGTTTTGCTGGGTATAAGATTCTTGGTTGGCATCCATTTTCTTTCAGAGCTTGAAAAATGTTGTTCCAGGCCCTTCTAGCTTTTAGGGTCTGGATTGAAAAATCTGCTGATATCCGTATTGTTTCCCCCTGAATGTAATTTGGTTCTTTTCTCTCACAGCCTTTAAAATTCTGTCTTTATTTTGTATGTTAGGTATTTTCATTATAATGTGCCTTGATGTGGGTCTGTTGTAATTTTGTGTATTTGGAGTCCTATAAGCCTCTTGAACTTGATTTTCCATTTCATTCTTCAGATTTGGGAAATTTTCTGAAATTATCTCATTGAATAGGTTGTTCATTCCTTTGGTTTGTTTCTCTAAGCCTTCCTCAATCCCAATAATTCTCAAATTTGGCCTTTTCATGATATCCCATAGTTCTTGCAGATTCTGTTCATGATTTATTACCATCTTCTCTGTTTGTTCAACTTTGTTTTCAAGGTTAAATATTTTGTCTTCAATATCTGAGGTTCTGTCTTCCAGGTGTTCTATCCTATTGGTTGTCTGCTTTCTATGGAGTTCTTAATTTGGTTTATTGTTTCCTTCATTTCAATGATTTCTATTTGGTTTTTTTTTTTTCAATATCTCTAACTCTTTATTGAAATGATCTTTTGCTTCCTGTATTTGCTCTTTTAACTGTCAATTGGTGCTCTCATTCAATGCCTGCATTTGCTCTTTCATCTCATCATTCAATGCCTGCATTTGCTCTTTCATCTCATCGTTTGCTTCCCTGATCATTTTAATTATGTACATTCTGAACTCCCTTTCTGTCATTTCTTCTGCCATGCTGTCATTGAATTTTATTGATGTAACATCTAGATTTGTTTGGGGCATTTTCTTCCCTTGTTTTCTCATATTGTTCAGGAATCAGTGGGTCCTTAAGACATTGCAGATTTCCTCTATTGACTTATAATGTCCCTGAAGATTGCTAGTATATCCCCTCTTATCCTTCAGTAGCCTGCAGTCTTGGAGGAAGTTGATAATGTGGTGCTCCACAAGGAAGCTGCGTCTCTAGGGATGGTGACCCTCAGGTGGGGTATATTCCCTGATAGTGGGCAGAGGTGCCTCCACTTGTTGACCAATGGTCATCCAAAGGGGAACTAGGCTGCGACTGAGGCAAGGCCGTTTGTGCCTGTGTCTCTGGTTTTACCGTCCCTGTGGGGAAACCTCACCTGGCAGGGAAGACTCACCCAGTGGGGAGGTCTCACTGGTCAGTTGTCCTCCTAGAGGTTACCCTCAATCTACAACTACCGCGTGGGCTGGGCTGTCTTCCTCTGCAACGTTCCCAGGGGCCCGGACCTACCTCCTGGGCCTGGGAGCCTCACCCTTCGCAGACGAGTCTCCTTAGGCTGCCTCTCCTCAGAGAATCTGCCCACAGTCCTGGAAACTTTGCTCCGCCCCTAGGCGTGTCTCTGTGCGGCTCTTCCAGCAAGAAGCCACCTAGCTCCTGGGACCCTGCTCTGCACCTATTCGCCTGGCTATGCGGTCCCTCCTCTGAGCCACCACCTGGAGCCCCGTACAATAGCTCCGAGACCCAGAGACCCACCACACACCTCCTCCTCCGGACAGCCGCCCGGTTTCTGATGCAGTCACTAGGAGTTCAAGCAATTCACTTCGAGTCTCCTCTTCCCGCCAACTGCCCGTAGCCCTAGGCAGTCACTCCGAGTCCAAGTGACCCCCCCTGTTCCTCCTCCCGGGTGTTCAGGAGTGGTCACTTTGAGTGCAATCAACTCACCACTCACCTCCTCCTCTGGCAACTGCCTGTGGCTCTGATGCAGTCACTCCTAGACCAAGCGACCCACTGTGCTTCTCCTCTTCCTCCAGGCAACCCCCCGGTGTTCAGAAGCGGTTGCTCTGAGTCCAAACAGCTCGCCACGCAGCTCCTCATCAGGCATCTGCCGGGAGCCCCAGTGGTTGCTCCAAGTCCAAGCGCTGTGCTGAGCCGCCTCCTCTAAGATGATCCCACTTGTCTGTGTTTACTGCTCCTATGGGGGGAGGGGAGTCTTGCCGAGCAACTCTACTTCACAAAGTTCCCTGCGTTCCGGTGCTACTGCCCCATCCGGTACACCTCCCCAACTGGAGAGACTCACCCAGCGGCTTTGAGTTGGTCCCAAGTCTCTCACTATCTCCTCTTTTGAACACTGCATCCTGGAGCAACATGAAATGCAGCCGCCCTCTAATCCACCATCCTGAAACCTCCTCTGCACTTTATGGAAGAAAAAATAGGTCCAAATCTTTATCATGTCAGCTTAGGATGAGACTTCCTTAACATGACTCCCAAAGCACAAGAAATAAAAGCAGGAATCAATAATTGGGATAGATGAAAACTAAAAAGCTTTTTCTCAGCAAAATAAATTATCAGCAATGTGAAGAGAGAGCCTACAAAGTGGGAGAAAATATTCGCCACACATACTTCAGATATGTATAAAGAACTCTAAAAATTTTACACTAAGAATACAAATAACCCAATCAACAAATGGGCTAAGGAAATGAGCAGATACTTCACAGAAGAAGATCTACAAGCAAACAACAGATATATGAAAAAATGTGCAACATTCGAGTAATAAGAGAAATGCAAATCAAAACTACCCTAAGATTCCATCTCACCCCAATTAGAAGAGCAATTATCAAGAAAAGAATACAAGCAACAGTAGGTGTTGGTGAGGATGTGGGGAAAAAGGCGCACTCATACATTGTTGGTGGGGATGCAAATTAGTGCAGCCACTCTGGAAAGCAGTGTGGAGATTCTTAGAAAACTTGGAATGGAACCACCTTTTGACCCAGCTATCCCATTCCTTGGCCTATACCCAAAGGACTTAAAATCAGCATACTACAGTGATGCAGCCACATCAATGTTCATAGCTGCTCAATTCACAATAGCTAGATTATGGAACCAACCTAGATGCCCTTCAATTGATGAATACATAAAGAAACTGTGGTATATATACACAATGGAATATTACTCAGCCATAAAGATGAATATAATTATGGCATTTGCTGGCAAATGGATGAAATTGGAGAATATCATGCTAAGTGAGATAAGCCAGTCCCAAAAAACCAATGGCCAAATGATCTCTTTGATAAGCGAATGATGATACTTAATGCAGGGTGGGAGTGAGGCAAGAATGGAGGAAGGATGGATTGTATAGAGGAAAAGGAGGGATGGGGAGGGATAAAAAAAGAATGAGGCAAACATCATTACCCCATGTACATGTATGATTACACAAATGATATGTCTGTACCTCATGTACTACCAGAGAAACAAGTTTTACCCCCATTTGTTTACAATGAATTAAAATAAATAAATTTTAAAAAAAAGAAATAATGACTGAAAACTTCTATAATCTGGGAAAAGAAATAAACATCCAGATTCATGAAGCCCAGAGGATCTGAAATAAGTTGAGCACAAGAGGTCTATATCAAGACACATAATTACACTGTCAAAAGTTAAAGAAATAACATTATAAAGGAGCAAAAATGACTTATTATACAAAAATATTTTAATTGACTATTAACAGGGTTTTTTTTTTTTATGGAAAATTTGAAGGCCAGAAAAAAGTTGGATAATATATTTAAATGTGAAAAGAGGAACCTGCCAACCAAGAACACTGTACCCCCCATGTTATCCTATTAGAATTAAGGAGAGATAAAGATTTTCTCAGGCAAACAAAAACTGAAGATTATTTACATTAGACTTACCTCAAAAAAGTGCTAATGAGGGCTGGGGAGACAGCTCAGTCAGTAGAGTGCTTGCTTTGCAAGCACAAGGCCTGGGTTCGATTCCCAGCACCGCAAAAAAAAAAAAAAAAAGTGCTAATGGGTGTTTTTCAAGTTGATGTGGAAGGGCAGTGAGCATATACCATGAAAGAATATGAAAATATAAATTTTAGTTGGAAAGGTAAATATAGAGAAATACAGAATAAAGTAATATTCTAGTATTGGTATATAAATTACTACTAACAATAATATCAATGTTAAAGGACAAAACTATGAAGAATAACATTAATCATAAAAATTGACTGATGGATGAACATAAATAAGTAGACCTTGACATCAGTAATATAAAGTGTGTGTTGTGGGAGTGGAGTAAAAGCATAGAGCGCTTTTGTTTACAGTGGATATTAATTTGGTTTTAACTCAAATAGTTTTTTAAATACCTAAGAATTTTTGGACATGCCCCATAGTAACTACAATAAAACAAAAATAAATGTGCCTTTTCCCCCACAGTCATGCCAACATCTATTATTGTTTGTGTTCTTGATAATAGACAATCTAATTGGAGTAAGATGAAATCTTAGAGTTGTTTTAATTTGCATTTCTCTAATTACTAGAGATGTTGAACACTTTATTTATTAATTGCCTGTATATCTTCTTCTGTAAAGTGTCCGTTTGGTTCCTTGGCCCACTTATTGTTTGGGTTCTTTGAATTTTTGGTGCCAACTTTTATAAGTTCTTTATAAATTTTGGAGATAAGTGCTCTATCTGATGTGCGTGTGGAAAAGATTTTCTCTCACTCTGTAGGATCTCTTTTCACATTATTGATTGTATCCTTTGCTAAGAAAAAGCTTTTTAGTTTCAGTCCATCCCATTTATTGATTCTTGCTTTGATTTCTTGTGCTTTGGGAACCTTGTTAAAGAAGTCTGATCCTAAGCCAACATGATGAAGATTCAGGCCTACTTTGTCTTCTATTTGGTGCAGAGTCTCTCATCTAATTCCTAAGTCCTTGATTCATTCTGAGCTGAATTTTGTGCAGGGTGAGAGATAGAGGTTTAATTTCATTTTGCTGCATATGGATTTCCACTCTTCCCAGCACTGTTTGTTGAAGAGGCTATCTTTTATCCATTGTATGTTTTTGGATCCTTTGTGTAGTATGAGGTGATTGTATTTATGTGAGTTTGTCTCTGTGTCTTCTATTCTGTACCATTGGTCCATTTGTCTACTTTGGTGTCAATACCATGCGATTTTTGTTACTATTGCTCTGTAGTCTAGTTTAAGGTCTGGTATTGTGATACCTTCTGCTTCACTTTCCTGCTCAGGATTGTTTTGGCTATTTGAGGTCTCTTAGTTTTCCACATGAAGTTCATGATTGTTTTCTCTATTTCTATGAGGATTGTCCTTGGAATTTTAATTTAAATTGCATTGAATCTGTATAACACCTTTGGTAGAATGACCAATTTGACAGTGTTATTTCTGCCTATCCAAGAGCATAGGAAATCTTTCCATTTTCTAAGGTTTAATTTAAAGGCACACTTTTACATTGCTGGTGGAGTTGCAAATTGGTACAGCCACTCTGGAAAGTAGTGTGGAGAATCCTCAGAAAACTTGGAATGGAGCCACCTTTTGACCCAGTTTTCCCACTCCTTGGTTTATACCCAAAGAACTTAAAATTAGCATCCTAAAGTAATGCAGCCACATCAATGTTTATAGCAGCTCAATTCACAATAGCTGGATTGTGGAACCAACCTAGATGCCCTTTGATTGAAGACTGGATAAAGAAACTATGGTATATATATACAATGGAATATTACTCAGCCATAAAGAAGAATAATATTAAGGTATTTGCAAATAAATGGATGAAATTGGAGAATATCATGCTAAGTGAGATAAACCAATCCCAAAAAAACAAAGACCAAATGTTTTCCCTGATAAGTGGATGATGATATATAAAGGGAGTGGAGGGGTGGGGAGTGACAGAAGAATGGAGGAACTTTAGATTATGTAGAAGAAAATGAGAGAGAGGGGGTATGAAAAATGGTGGAATGAGACAGACATCATTACCCTACGTATATATTTGATTACACAAATGGTATGAGTCTACATCGTGCACAGCCTTAGAAATGGAAAGATGTACCCCATTTGTGTGCAATGAATCAAGATGCAGTCTTTAAAAATAGAAAAATAAAAAATTAAAACAAAACAAAAAAACCCAAAACAAAAATACAGAACAATAAGAAATCAACCAACTAAATAAACAAAAGAAACTACCCAAAAAAGATACAGGGAAAAGAAATATATCACTCCAAAAAATTATCCATTCACCAAGGAAGATAACGAGAGAGGCAGAGAGAAAAAAAAAAAGAATTACAAAATATATAGGAATCAATGAATGGCATGGTGATAAGTCCCTATTTAATGTTATGGTATGGATATGAGTTGTCCCCCAAAAGCTCCTGTTAATAAAAGAATATTAAGAGGTAAAATGATTTGCATTCTAAGAGCTATAACCTAATCAGTCCATCCTAGTTTGAATGGATTGACAGGGTGGTAGTAGCTATAGGCAGGTGGTAGCTATACAGGAGGTGGGTCCTTGGGAGAGTGCTCTAGAAGGGTGAGCCTTCCTCCCCTCTTCTTCCTCCTTTTCTCTTCTTCCTGACCACACCATAAACTGAGCAGCTTTCCTGTGCTTTGCCAACAATGTGCTGCCTTATCTTGGGCCCAGAGCAACAAAGTTGCTGTTAATGGACTGAGACTTCTAAAACTATTAGGCTCAAATAAACTTTTCCTCTCCTAAGTTGTTCTTGTCATGTGTTTGGTCACTGTGACACAAAAGTTGATTAAAATAACTATCAATAATTATATTAAAGGTAAATGAATTAAAATATATATTTGTCAAAAGATATAGACTGGATACAAACAAGATTCAGATATATTCTGTCTCTAATAAATGCACATTAATATTAAGGACACAGAAACTAAGATTGAAGAAATGGAAAAGATATTGTATGTAATTTGTAACCAAGAGAGAACAGTAGTGTCTATACTTACATCAGAAAAAGTTGACATTAAGTCAAAAACTACCATAGGAAACAAAGAAGGTTATTATATAATGATAAAATAATAAACTCAACAGGAAGATAATAGCCATTACAAATATGTATGCACTAAACACAAAGCATTGGAATGTAATACAACTAAAGACCTATAAGCAAAAAGAATTACAATAAAAGCAAGATACTTTAGGTACTTTAATACTCTAACAATATGTTTTTCCATCAAAAAATAAGAAAATAGCAGCCTTGAACACTGTAGACGAAATGGATCTGAAAGACAGAGAAAACTTGGTACCCAAGAATAAAATAGTCATTCTTCTCAAGTTCACAAAGAGCATTCTCTCAGATAAATTTCAAACTAGTTCACAAAACAATTTGTAACAATCTGAAGGAGATTAAAATAATTTCAAGTAATTTTTTTTGTACTGGGATTTGAACCCAAGGCACTTTACCACTGAGCTGAATTCCCCTCATATTTTATTTTTTATTTTGAGGGAGGGCCCCACTAATTGCTGAGTCTTGTCTTGAACTTGTGATCCTCCTGTTTCAGTCTCCTAAGTGCTGGGATCATAAGCATGCTCCACTGTACCCAGCTCCAAGTAACTTCTTGAAGCATTGGAAAATGAGAACCCCTTCACCCCTTATTTTGCTCTAGTTTCTATATATGAGCTGAAAACATCAGACACTTGGCTTTCTGAGTTTGACTTATTTCACTTAACATGATGTTCTTAAGTTCCATCCATTTATCCATCCATGCCGTCATTTTGTTCTTCTTTATGACTGAGTAAAACTCCTTTGTGTATATATACCATATTTTCTTTATTGATTCATTGGTTGATTGGCAACTGGCTGGTTCCATAACTTGGCTACTGTGAATTATACTGCTATAAAATCAATGTGCTTGTATCACTATAGCATGTGATTTTAGTTCTTTTGGATAAATAACAAGGAGTGGGACAGCTGGATTTTATGGTGGTTCTATTCCTAGTTTTATGAGAGAAATTTACTTTTTCATTAGCAGTTATGTAGCCAGCTTAAATTTATATTATTTGTGAATAAAAATGTAACATAATACACAGATTAGCTAGATAAATAGAAGTAGCAAAAAGAAGAACAAAGAAGGATTAAAAGAGAATAAAAAATGATAGTGGTTTGGGCAACTGTTGTAACCTTGAAAGGATAGTTAAGCATGCCTTGACCAAAAAAAGAAATATAGATGTAAATACCCAATTTCTGTTTCCTAAGGATTTTGTCTTCTATATAAAGAAATAGTCAGTAGCCTCAAAGTATGGACACAGACTCATTACTTTAAGAAAGTAATATGAGTAATGTCCTTTATCATAGCCTGGCATGCAGGATGTACCAACACACTTTGGAGAAGAAAAGTAGATCTTCACTCTTAAACATATTCACTTACAAACATTTCTAGGTTATCCTGGCCTCTGATCTCTGGGAAGATTATTGCACCAGAACAGTGTTTTTTTTTTTTTTTTTTTTTAAAAAACTTCTCTCTCCTAAAGAGGAAGCTGTGGTTTATCACTGGGTCACTAGGTCATTGTTAGGGTTTCCAACCTGTTTCCTATGCCAGTTTTACCATTATGGTAACTGGTATATATGTGTCCCTTTCTCTGCCGCCTTGTGTCCCTCCTTGTGTCAGTGGTTAACTATGTGCCATACTCAACATCAGTTAACTATGGTGCTTTAGCATTTTCCATTATGATCAAAGGTTATAACTGGCATCAACTAGTACTCATATTCTTATAGGTATATTACGTAGTATTACTTACTTTTCTTTTGACTGAGGGAATTCTTTTTTATTCTTCACAAATTCTGTGGAAATACTTCTATATTTATTTTTCCTCACCTAATGCTGAACCTGCTGACATCTAGCTCTTCCCAGCCTCCAGAGCTATAAGAAATAATTTTTATTTCAAATTATTTTATTTTTTAGCACAATTGTACAAAATTATGTTTCACTGTGACATTTCCATATATACATATATCATGCATTGATCATGTTCATCTTCCCTTGTATCCTTCACCCCTCACATCTCTCCCTGCTCTGCCCTCCCCTTTCCCAGTTCCTAACAGTTCCTCTTCTATGTTTAGGTCTTTTTTTTTTTTTTTTTTTTTTTTTTTTTTTTTTTTAGTTTTCACATACAAGAGAAAACATTTGATACTTGTCTTTCTGCATCAGTCTTATTTCACTCAGCATGTATCATGGCCTCTAGTTCCATCCATTTTTTCTGCAAAATAATAGAATTTCATTCCTCTTTAGGAAAAATTTGATATTTATTTATTTTCAGTGTATTTTTATTGTCACATTATAATTATACATAATAGTAGACTTTATTATGCCATATTTATACAAGCATATAACATAAATTGATCAATTGTATTTCATAGCACATTCCCTTTCTGCCCCCTCTTCCCTACCATGATCTACTTGCTCTACTCTACTGATCTCCCTTTATCATCATCATTATTATTATGTTATGTAATTATTATAATTACATACAACAGCAATATTTATTGTGGTATAATTGTCCATGGACATAGCATAATTTGATAGATTTTACAACCCACTATTACACTATGCCTTCTCCTCCCTCCACTTAGATCTCCTTCAGTTACTCTATTGGTTTTTCTTCCATTTTCATCAGATAACCCCTCCTTTCTTAATTCCTTATTCCCCTCTCTCTTTAGTTTCCACATATGAAAGAGAGTATTGACCCTTAACTTTCTGAGTCTAGATTCTTTCACTTAGCATGATGTTCTCCAGTTTTATCCATTTACCAGCAAATTACATATCATTCACCTTTGTGGCCAAGTAAAATTCTATTGTGTGTGTATATATATATACATACATAAATATATATATATATATATATTAATTATATATTTAACTGTTGAAGGGCACCTAGGTTGATTCCATAATTTGGCTATTTTGAAATGTGCAGCTATAATTGGTATGGATATGTCACTAAAGTATGCTGATTTTAGTTCTTTGGAATGAATGGCAAGGACTGGTATAGTTGGGTCCTAAGGTAGTCCCTTTCCTAGTCTTTTGAGGAATTTCCATATTACTTTATAAAGCAATTGTACTAATTTTCAGTCCTACCAGCTATATAAGTGTACCTTTTCACACATATATTTAGCAGCAATTATTTTCTTATTTGTATTTTAGATGATTGCCATTCTAAATGGAGTGAATTGAAATCTCAGTGCAGATTTGATTTGCATTTCTCTGATTGCTAAGGATGTTGACCATTTTCTTCTTAATTTATTGGACACTTCTATTTATTCTTTTGATAAATGTCTATTTATATCCTTTGCTCTTTTATTTAATTGTATTGTTTGATTTTTTTTGATAGGACTGAAATTAATTTTGCTCCTTATAGTCCTAACATCTACAGTGTGAGGCACTTATATTTTCTGTGAAGTTTGAAATTCTTTTCCTTATTCTCATATCATAGCTTCCCAATACATCCATTTTGAACTCTTTTAATATGATTGGATTTCTGTGTCAGTTTGTCCATTACTGGTTTCTTGATGAATTTTTGGACCCTGTGCTGAAAACTGCTAATCAACACTTAATTCCATCCTTTCTCATCTCTCCTCTAGCCCTTCTTTGTACCTTTAATGATCTATTTTCAATGCTTTCAGTGCCATTCTTTGTCTAATTTCAATGGTGACCTTCATCTTGAATTGCAACTGGGTAGGACTCACTCAGAAACTGACACTATCTTCAACCACAGTTGAGTTAGATACACTTTCTGGACATTGTGTGATGATTTACCATTCTTACTCCTGTGTTGTAACACTCTCAAGGGAATTTTATGCTGCCATTGTCATTCCCTAACCACTGTGATGGCTTACATTCAGATCTCCCCATTTGGGGCACTATAGAACAATAAAAAGATTGCAAACACTGGCATCATACAGGACTATCATAAGATTAAACAAAATTAAAACCAAAATAAGATATTTACAAGAAAACAATTTAAAAATTTCCAAGTGTTTATTAAGAAATATTAAGCAATAGTCTTTTCTAATCCTACTGTGCACTTCCAAGTTATTTCAGTGTATTTTTTAAAGTTCTAATAATTTTTCCATGATTCAAAGTAAAAATTATACATCTATTTCTGAAAATTACAATCCAGTACTCCCCTAATTCCAGCTGAATCTAACTCTCCAATTCTTTTTCATTTTTCTATTTTTGCCTTTTTGTATTTTAAATTTTGATAATTATGTCATGATTATTACTTTTATTGATTTTACTGGTTACTTTTATAATTCTAAAATTATTGTTGGCTGTCTATTTTTTATTTCAGCTCACTAAAATAAGAATGGCTGTTCCTACACTTCCTTCATGTTTATTTACCTTTTTACTTTTTCCGGGGGTGGTACTGGAGATGGTAGGCAGGGCCTACTCTGCAGCTGAGCCCTAGCCCCAGACCTTTACTTCTTACGTGAGTCACACTTTTAGTTGGACCTTGTGAAAGTCATTGACACATTCTGTACTACAGCCATGACCAAATGTACAAGCTTTGTTTGAAGACAATCAATAAACTTTGATAAAATCATGCCTTTTGTGGGCCAAGGATCAGTTAAGATTTTGTTACCCTTTCTATAGGTCTCATGTCTCAATTCTGATTCATTTCAAGGAGACAGCTTCTATTATTAGCACAAATTGACTCTATTTGCTTAAATTCAATTAATTATTTCAACTCAAGCTGCATTTTAATTTGATTCCTGTTTTAATGCTTTGTCATATAACTTTTATTATTTTCTAATATTGTTTGTTACCCTTCCTTGAAATCTGTCTCTGTTATACCCTTGTCCTTTCAATTGTTCTAGTACATGGTGTTTTGTTTAGTCCGGTCTTCTCAGAACCCTTCCGCTTCTGGTTGGTCCATACCTACTTTGTTATTCTTTAGACCTTTCCTCAGTTGTCATACATGGACTTCACTTCCCAACTCTTAAGGTTTAGATTTACTGTTTCCTTTATATTGTGCCTTTCTCTTTGTCTTATTGGATATAATCCTTAGTCTACAATACTGAATGTGCTAAAAGCAGTACATGTTTTAAATAAAAAGAAGTCTGATTCTGAGATCCTATTATGCCAACCAAGTGAGACATTCAATCTATTATTCTGGGGCTCCTTTTCCTTAATTGCAATTGGATGAGAATCCAGGAAACTTATGTATTATCCAGGAAAAAGAGCAGGACTTTTAATATTCAGTGCACCAGAGTCTCACTGAGTGTGCCGTGTTCACTTTTGGGAGCCTGGCAGGATGTGGGGTACAAAGGTGCTGGAACATGACAACTTTCCTTCTTATCAAAGTCTTTGGAAATCTCCCTTTTGCCTCTTTATATGACCTTTACTCCAATACCCCCATTTTCTGGAAAACAAAGGGAAAAAGGAATATCATCTGTTATAAGTAAATTTTTCTTCTTGTTATTGTTATTACCTGACAAATCTTCCTTGAGGTGAAGAAACACAAGGCCTGGAGACCTATGAATATGAAATTCATGTGCTTTCAGTATTCAGTTAGGTTGATAATCAAATATCAATTTTTTAGTGTGATATGATAGTGGTCAGCATCAGGCAGAGATCGAGGCCCTGAAAGAATGGTGTCCATATCTTTGCCATTGAAAACATGTTAACATCCAGTGGCATATTTGTGCACAAAGGCCCTATTTAGATTGTCTTCATAGTTATAGGAGTCAGTAGGTATGCTAATATTTTCTTTCCTGACTTTATCTACTGAAATTACTTTTAAAATTTGTACTATGTATTTTTCTCAAATTTCTTATTAAACTCATCATTTCCTCAGAAAGTGTTTTAAATAGGTTTTTTTGTGTGTGTGGGAGGGTGATGACATTAATAATTTCCTTAGAAGTTGGCAATTCTTTGTGAAAAGAGGGATTCAGCTTTTAAAACTAGAATCCTGTTCTTCTACCTTCTAGTCCCATTCCTTTATTGATCTTCCTTTGATTTTTATGAGATGCCTATACCCAACTTTCTTTTCCTTTTTCCTCTCTAATTTCTACATATAAAAGAAAGCAGAAGTTCCTTGACCTTCTGAGTTTGACTTATTTCACTTAACATAGTGGTCTCTATTTTCATCTTGCAAATGACATAATTTCATTTTTCTTTATGGTTGAATAAAACTCCATTGTGCATATATACCATATTTTCTTTAGCTATTCATCCATGAATGAATACCTAGACTGGTTCCATAGTTTGGCTAATACAAATTGTGCTGCTATATACATGGGTATGTGTGTATAACTGTAGGATGATGACTTTAATTCTTCAGGATAAATACAGAGGAGTGGTTTAAGTGGATCAAAAGGTGCTTTCATGCCTAGCTTTCTGAGGAAACTTTATACTGATTTCCATAGTATATTACAATGTATTAATACATAGTATTAATTTACAGTGTCAACAGTATTGTAAAAGTGTTCCTTTTTTTCTACATCTTCTTCAGTACTTATCATTGTGTTCTTGATGACTGTTATTCTGACTGGAATGAGATGAAATCTCAGTGTAGTTTTGTTTGAGTATTTCCCCAATTGCTAATGATTTTGCACATTTTTTTTCATATATTTTTTGGCCATTTTTATTTCTTGAGAAAAGTCTGTTTAATTCATTTGACTATTTGTTAATTGGGTTATTGGTTTCTTTTGGTGTAATTTTTTGAGTTCTTTATATATATTCTAGATATTAATTCTCTGTTAGATGAGTAACTAGCAAAGATTTTCTCCCATTCTATAGGTTATCTCTTCACATTCCTAATTGTTTCCTTTGCTGTGCAGAAGCTTTTTACTTTGATGCCATCCCAAATTATATTTCCTGAGCTTTTGGGGTCCTATTGTGAAAGTTGTTGTATGTGAAGGATTATGGAAAATAATATTTCTACAAGACAGCTCCCTGGGAATAAATGGGGGTAGTGTGACTGGGGTGGGGGAGGGGAAATTAGCCAAACATCAAACCTCTCCCACTGCATCCTTTCCCAGCAACATTGGGCCCTGAGAGAAAAAGCAAACTTTCATCCCTTCCAGGATTCATCCCCAGCATTTCCACCAAAAGCATTCAAACCTTCCTAACCAAAATGGGTCCTGAAGGAAGGAGGCAAATACTGAAACTCTAGGCCCTGGACTTTTGCCCTTTCCCACTGCAGATGAGTCCTGGAAGGAGAAAAGCAAATAGTGAAGCTCTCGGTTAGTATGGGTCCCAGAGGAAGGAGATAAGCAGTGAATACCAAGTTGTGAGCTTTTCCCAATGACAATAAGTTTCAAACTTTTTACAACTGCCTTCCTGTGTTAAAACTTTAACCTGCACAACTAGGTCCCTGACTGTCCAAGTGGCACGTCGACTGTCTCTAATGATTAAATCACCCTCATTGTAAACTATTAAACCCAGACTCCTTCTGTAACCCAGGGGCCATCTCCTAACCCAGAAAATGAGACCTCCTGTGCCTGATTGATTGCCTTCACTGCAAAATAAAGGAAAGCTCATTGATCCGAGGTTTGCCTCCTCTCTTCTGCCTCTGTTATTTGTGTGCCATGTGCTTATAGTCTATGTCTATGTCATAGTTTGTTGATTCTACATTTTCTTCTAGGAGTTGCATAGTTTCTGGTCTAATTCCTAGATCTTTGATATAGTTTGAGTTGATTTTTGTGCAGGGTGAGAGATAGGAGTATAGTTTCATTGTTCTACATATGAATAACCAGTTGTCACAGCACCATTTGTTAAAAAGGCTGTTGTTTCTTCAATGTATGTTTTTGGCACTTTGTCAAGGATCAGAGAACTATAGATGTGTGGTTTTGTCTCTGTGTCTTGTAGTCTGTACCATTGGTCTATGTGCCTGTTTTTATGCCAGTACCGTGTGGTTTTGGTTAATATACCTGTGTAGTATAGTCTGAAGTCTGGTATTGTGGTACCTTCAGCACTGGTTTTTTGACTTAGAATTGCTTTGGTTAATCCGGGTCTTTCATTCTTCCAAATGAATTTTAGGACTGTTTTTCGAGATCTGTGAAATATGTTACTGGTATTCTCATGTGGATAGCATTGAATCTGTATATTACTTTTGATACAGCCATTTTAACAATAGTAATTCTGTCCATCGGGGACATTGGAGGTCTTTCCATTTTCTGAGGTCTTCAATTTCTTTCTTCGGTGTTCTATAGTTTTCATTGTAGAAGTCTTTCATTTCCCTGGTTATATTTATTCCTAGTTAATTTATTTATTTATTAAGGCTGTTTTGACTGGAATGTTTAATGAAAAAATGAAGGAATCTTTTCCACTGAGGTGATAAAAATAGTTGACAAGATGAATGGTCATTGTCTACTACTATCTTTCCATTTCTTCTTGGGCTGTGTACATTGCTGGGTTGTGCCTTTGAGTTGTATATATATATATTGGTACCAGGGATCAAACCCAGGGGTGCTGAACCACTGAGCAACATCCCCAACTCTTTTTATATTTTATTTAGTGTCTCACTGAGATGCTTAGGGCCTCACTAAATTGCTGAGGCTGGCTTGGAACTCCTGATCCTCCTGCCTCAGCCTCCCAAGTCCCTGGGATTACAGGCATGTGCCACCACACCTGGCTTGAATTTTATAATTTGTCCCTGATGAGCAGAGCTTGCTCTTCTTCCTTGTTGTCCTGTCCTGAGCTGCCTTCCTCTGCAGTGCCCTTCTGCCACGGTGTTTGACCTCACCTTGGGTCCAGATTATGAAATTGGTCATCTATGGACTGAAACTTCTGAAACCATGAGCCAAAACAAACTTTTCCTCCTCTGTTTTTCTTATAAGTTCTTTTGGTCACAGTGAGACAAGAGCTTATTAAGACAGGGCTATATTCTGGAAACTGGACTTTAAGAAAGATCTCTAAAGTGTTAGGTACTTGCATTAGTCAGCGTGGGTCACTACAACAAAATATCAACTATTGGAAGAGGAGCAGACACTCAAACTCAGTTATGGAGTTGGAAGTCTGAGATTAGGGTGCCAGTGTAGGCAGGTTCTGGTGAGGGCCCTTTTCCAAGTTTGAAGATGGTTAGCTTCTTTCTATAACCTCACATGGAGAGATGGTGAGAGAGAGAGAGAGAGAGAGAGAGAGAGAGAAGAATGAAGGGAGAGAGAAAAAGAGATTGAGGGGGATAGAGACAAATAGAGAGGAAGGGAGGGAGAGAGTGAGTGAGAAAGAGAGAGAGAGAGATCAAAGACATATCAAGTGCAAACTCTCCGATCAGTTTTTAAAAGGGCACTAATTCCATCAGTAGGATCCCCACCCTCATGATTTTATATAAGCCTACTTGTTGTCCAAAGGTCTCATCTCCAAATATCATGTAGGGTGTTAGGGTTTCAACCAACAAAGTTTGAAGGGACACAAATAGTCACTCTTTACAGTAAGTGAAGTCAGGCACCCTGTTGGTGACTATCAAGGAATTTTCCATTTTCTTTTCTTTGCCTTAGCAATCCTATTTTTTTCTCACATAAGAAGATCCTGGGATTTAATCGACAGTTTCCACACCCTTTCCTCAATTCCAAAATAATTTTGTGTCTTTACATCAACAGACATACAAAATGTACATGAAAAGTTTTTGTTTCTTGCTCACTTGTCTTTGCCATCTAGAAGATAATTCCTCATTCAGTTCAAGGAAATTTCTAGGGAGAGTTTATCTCATACATTTAACTGCCTTTGAAAAGACAATATCCAGGAAAAGAAAAAGATGAGGGGATGATTATTAAATTGTTATTAAGCATAATGGTTATTTCTTTCAGGGTATTAATAATGCTTTGTCTAGATGAAGAAAAACAAATTGTGAAATGTTGCATGACACACTTGGGATCTCAGTATATTATGGAAATATCTACTAACTCTTTTTGGGCATTGCTTTCTCAATTTCCTTTTTCACTTTGCCCCATCTTCCTGCGTATATCAAGAGAAACCCAATTTTTTAAAAGACTTCTTCTTTTGAGTCAGCTCTTCTACTGGGAACTTTCTAATCTCACCAGGAAGGTAAAATTGGTGTTCAATCTGAAGTATTTCTGCACATATTTCTCAATGCACAGAAATATATACCCTGAGAAAAGATAGAGGAGGTTCCTGGTCCTCTTGACCACTGGTCAACATAGAGTAAACACAATGGGGCTTGAAGAATCTCAGAGTAAACGTAAGTACTTCTTTCAGCTTTAAAGAGGCAGAAGAAATTATGACTAAGAGTTAACAATATGAATTGAAGATAATTACAAAGATTGAAGACAGTGATGAGAAGCAGCAGTGGGAGAAAATGAGGATGACCTTGGGGAAGAGGAATAATATAGACACAGATGAGTTGGGTAGCAGAAAGTTCTTTAGAAAATGTAGGTTGTACCAAGAGAGGGAAAAAGTATATAAAAGAGAAATAAGGTGAAAAGAAAGAAAATAATTTGGGAAGATTCTTCAAAAAATGTTTTCATTAGTGCACTATATTTATATACAATAGGGGTACATTTTGACACAAGCATACATGTTGGAATATCTTTTGCCTCTTTTGAGTCCCCAGTATTTCTTTTTCCCTCCTCTCCACTCTCCTCCTGTTCCTCTTTCTCTATTTTACTAGTCTTTCTCCTATTTATTTATTATTTTTTAATTGGTGTTTTATAGACATACATAAAGGTAAAATTCACCGTAGTGTATTCACATATGTACATAGCATAACTTGGTCAATTTCATTCTGCTTTGGTGGATTCTTTTACAGGAAAGAGAGAAGGAGGGTGTAGAAAACACACTGACTTTGGCTCGTGGTATGTCAGAGGCTCTGATTCTGATTTTGTTGACTTAAAGGACACCAAAAGATTTGTGTTGTAGGAACATTAAATAAGTTTTTACAAATATAAAAATTAACAAAAAAATATGTAAATATAAAATTAATCTCATCAACCCACCATGGTGACCTTCAGTGAGATCACATTGTACAGTTGTCCTGAAAAATTCCTTTTTATGTAACAATGTGTCTTGGGAAATTTTATGCTAATACATAATGATATGCATGATTATTTAGTTGTTACATAGAATTTCATCATGTTCACTGATTGTAATTTAGAAGATCTGATATTGATAATACACATGTAAATATTAAGT
>JAHUXG010006988.1:0-24641 GCA_020740815.1 Sciurus niger
CTTTTTCAGATCTGAGAATGTTTGACATGCCAGGTGTCATGAGGAATCTGACTTGTTCTCAGACATAGCCCAGAAAAGTAAAAGCAAAGTACTTTTGCACAAGGGTGTGCTACCAAATCAGGTCTGCAGAGCAATCACACCTGGGTTGGCAGTCCACATCCCTAATGCAGCTCTGACCGTTGACCTGGTGAAACAAATTGAGGGGTACACTTTATGACTTTGGCTATAATTGAGGTATAATTGAGACTCTTCATTTCTGTCTCAAGTTTCCTTAAAAATAGAATTTAATCCTTCTGCTAACCATTAACATATAGCGTTAGGATCATTGGATTAGAAGAGCCCTCGACTTTGGTTTCGTACGGACACAATAGTTAATATTGACTGATGTGTTACCTCCATTATGGACACAACAAAGGCACTAGACTGTGTTGGCTTTGAGCCCTTCTCCAGTAAGTATTATTCACTTTGGAAAATCAATATAGCCTCCCTTAATTTCTTTTGATTGGGAGAAAGAAGGACATTGGGAGCTTTATCCTAACATTTGGTGCTACATAATCTTATGGAACCAGGCTTTTAGCCCCGGCTTACTTGGTGGCATGTAGTTCCAGACCAGGGTTATTGCACAAGTCCCAGGATGTTTAAAGGTCTTTCATATCCAGCTTTTTATGCTGTTGTAACATGACCGCTTCAACTCTTTCCGTCTGACTGATGTATGACGCTTACTTGTACTCTAGCCTCTATCCCCCTTATGCAAAATGTTTGTGAGTAGAAGTGTTTGAGATTTCCAAATATTTGCATGTATACAATGAGAGAGCTTCCTTATGGGTAGTCACTTGACAACATGAAACATTGATATTTCTGATACACGTTCCTTGATATTTAGGATGGGGTGCATTCTTTTTCTTCCTTTGTTGTTGTGTTTGCTGCGGTTGCGAGTCTTGAACTGAGTACCTTGCACATGCTAGGCAAGCACTGTGCCACTGAGTTACATCCCCAGCCTCTGATGAAATCTTATGCAGTGTTTGTATACACCTTCTTTTATCTGGTACTGAGGATGGAACCCAGGGGCTCATAACTACTGCATCACATCCCCAGCTCCTTTAACTTTTTATATTATATTTTGTGACCGGGTTTTGCTCAGTTGCTTAGGGCCTCACTCAATTGGTTAGTCTTTAACTACCAATTCTCCTGCCTTGTCTTTCTGTGCGGCGGAGACACCTTCTTTTGAATGTGACCCATCATATGAGGGCGCACGTCCAATTTTCCCCTTATGTGATATTCGCAGATTTATTAGTATTTCAGGTTCTTTTGTTAGCAATGGTGAAACTGCATAGCATACTCCGGTGAGGAACTTCTATTGAAAACTTAAAGTAATATACTCTTGATTCACCTTCACTTGTGTATAGACATCTCAGTGCAAACCTTTAGCTTCACACTCAGTATGCTACCTAATTTTCAACTATTTCTCTTATAATAATACATGAATAAATGCCCTTAAAGATCTTTGATACTAGTATACTTGGGTGTTAGATTTGATTTTACTAAAGCATACATGGTTTTACAGATGAAATACAGAGTTTCACATCAAAGCCATCAGCGCTGTCAAAAGTTTCAGTTTCGTCGAGACCGAATTGCAAGAGCTCCCCAACAATGGACTTATCTCCCTACCAACAATTTCTGGCACGAAGGTAATATATATACTTTGGGATGAATGTGGGATTCTTTCAAATAACTCTTGTATGTTTTTTTACTTACCCAAAAATTCATCTAATATTTATTGAGTACTACTTTGGGACACTTGTTTGGTATCATGGCATAATTCTGAAGACTATCCTGTGAACATAAGTATTCTTGTGCTATTCCCATTTTACTAATGTGGAAAATTGCTAAGTCTGACCATCAGATAATTGGCTAAGACAAATCCAAGCCGACACACTTTGACTGCAAAGCTTGCATTCTTAATCAGTATACCATCTGGTTTCTCCATTGATGTTTCCTGTGAGCTTTATTCATTCACTAAGTGCCTTATTAGACCACATAGTAAGCAGTGAGGATACCATGTAAGATGCAGCCTCTCTTTCTTTCCTCAGAGATATTATATTACAACGGAGAGGGCAGATAAGCAAACATGATACTGTGCAAAGAGGAAAATAAATTTTAAAAAAGCCTCCCCCCACTCCCCTGGTTCAAAGGGAAAATAAATTTCCGTTGATCTGTCCATTTATGGATTCCATCTTCCTTTGAAACCAAGGACTGAGAGGTGGTGGGAATAAAGCAGTATTGTAGTGAAGCCTCAGATTTTAGACATCGGCATGGTTGAAAGCATCAATGATAAGAAGCGAAACGAGAAGGAGTGAACCTCTGCCTCTGTTCTATCAAGGAACATCTTTCTCCTGTTTATATTTTTGAGTTACTATACATCATACTTACAGATGGAGAAAAAAGGTTCCAATTTATACATTCCCAAAATAAAGAAAAGGTTCCACTTATCTCAAAATAAAAGAAAAAGTTTTGAAGGCATTGGTAATACAAAATGCACATTTAATGTTTAGAGTTATTATGGTGAAAGGGTTTTCTCCTTCTACAAAGGGTTAAAGATTTTTGCATGATCTTGGTAAGTATCTCTTCTTTAAACTCTAGCCCAATACTTCATAATCTTATTTGCCTCTACTTTAAGAACAATATCCAGAAAGTATTCACGATGTTCCCATGTGCTGAATTGCAGGAGTCTCTTCCCTTTTGGGCCACCATGGATCTGTTTTTGCTATGGATGTGTTCCTGGGTATATTTGTAGGAGGTACTCACCAGCCCTTACTCTAAGTAAATCTATAGACCAAGCATATGATTCTGCATACACTAAAGCATCCAGCACATATATTTGAACAAGACAGGATTAGGGAAGTATACCCTAGGGTATGGTGGAAAGATCAGGAACTCTAATGTCAGGCAGATGCAAATTAGAGAAGTGGCTGAGGAACAACACAACAACAACAAAATATAAGATAATGGCATATGCCCTTGGATCCTTTGTCTTCTACAGTAAGAGAAGACTCATGATAGCCATGTTGCAGTGTTCTTGTATAAGAAACAATACAGAGATGACCACCGAAGATTCAATACATCATAGATATCCGCCATTCAACCCATAGTGTGGTGTGGTTCATGGGCCTCATGATGAATTGTTTGACCGGTGCCATAGCCATTATGGACTGCCATTCCTGTGTGCCCTCAGTAACTGTCAATCTTGGGGCAATTGAACTTACCATCCTGCAGAACAGCACTGCCTTTGTGGACCTAGCACAGGGTCTTGCACACGTTTGAGCTTAAATCCTGGAAGGAGGGACCTGAGCTCGTCCACAAGTATTGATACCATGTGTCCCTTCAATGCCAACCTCCAGTTCTCATTGTATTGGTTAGACTTGGGCCACCAACAAACAGAACAAGAACAGTGCCCTCCTACCGGCAAATGAGACACAACAGACAGACTTTTCCAAAAAACTTTAATAACGTGCCATCCAAGTGGGCCCTCTGCGTCAACATGGCTGCAGGGTGGTTAGCTCCACTTTCTGATCGTACGCTTCTTATATAAAGCTCCCACCTTCAGTGAGTGGAGGCTACAGATATGAAGCCAAACTTGGCATTGAAAGAGTTCATTCCAGGTCCAGTGTGGGAAGGGAATGGTAGTGGACATTCCTTTGAGGAAAGATGTCCAACGGGTAGGAGACAGTGCGCTCCTACATGGGAGGCATTTTGTGGAGGGGTGGGGCAAAGGGTATCTCTTGAAAGATGGGGATCGGGAATGGGGGTGTGTTGTGGCGCTGTGGTATCCGATTAGACACAGGCTGCCCTGAGACCACCAGAGCAGCTTTCATAGCTCCAGGGGTCTCTGCCCTGTGCATGTTGCCTCTGAGACCATAACCCCTGGCTTCAGGGGTGGTTGACTCCCACAGACAATGTGGAGTATGGTCTTTCATCTCACTGATGGTAACAGCTGTGGGAGGGCCTATTTGAATAGTTGCATCGATACCATGGCGTTTCTGCATATTGATCCAGTACAAGAGTGGACTGTAAATGAAGGTGGAAGCGTTCATCACTTCCACCCACTGCTGGGCACGCTTCTCCCACCGCAGCTTCTTCCTCCAGTGAATTAATATAATGCAGCCGCCGGTTACTACACAACACAGTTCCATGAGTCCAAAATATAGCGAGACCCAGGCTGAGGCAGTAAAAGAAAGAAAAGAGGCAGCTGACTGACAACTCTGGCTGGGACATGAACTGTTTCTCATTCCTCTCCTTGATTTGGCTCATTCATCAATCCATTCCCTCCCTCCCTCCGTACATACCTAGCTCATCATTTTATTATTAGTTAAAGCTTGGTCTGCAGGAGCCTAAGAGTCCATGGTCACCTTTCAGAGATAAGGGAGACTAGGTCTAGAGGAAACATGACCTGCTGAGACTCAGTCAGGCCTTCTGGCTCCCAGTCCAGGACCCACACCATCCCTCAGACTGATCAACTGAACTTCAGGGCAAGGCCCTCAAGAAACCACTTGACAAGGGCACCAGTGTATCTTTTCTGGTTGGTAACAACATGGATTCTGCCTTCTAAACCTCCTTAGTATCCTAGAGGAGTCTGTCTCTTAACTATTTAGCACTCCACGAAGGCAGCCACCACCCCATGAATACAAAGCATCTTCCTTGAAAGTTTGTCCCTACACTCAAAGGACTGAAGGGATACTTACTGCCAGCAAGGCCCAGGTTTGCCATTTGTGGATCCATACCGTTGAGACTTGTTACCAGGCCCATGGCTCGGCAAAGAATCAACTGCCCCAAGAATCTGTCCACCAATGGGAGTCTTCGGAAGGCCCATGTCCCATTGTTGCCTAAAGATGATTTCACCGGCTTCTGAGCACTGGGCGTTCCATGGCTGGTGCTTGTGGAGGGGCTCTGAGCTGATGGAAGGAAGGGACTCCATCTTGTGGCATCTCATGAGCATAGGTCTCTTCCATCAATTCGTGGTCCTCCCCACAATTGTCTGTTCCCAACTTCGTATGGTGAAGTCACAAAACAGCCCCCAGATTCGGGGCCTCACACACTCATGGGTTTATATTTATGTTGTTGCTTGTTAGGAAGCCATTTCTGGATATATTTTCCAGTGGAAAGTTGGGCAGTGAGCACAGTGAATATTAGGCAGGCGAGCCCTCAAAAGTTGGTGACCAAGGTGTGAGGGAAAAAAAAGAAAGCTGTTTCGGGGGAACCAAGCAGTCAGATCCAACTTCTTTGGCTCCCACAGTCTCTCTTTTGCCTCCTCAACAAGGGCTGGCGAACTTTTCTCTCACTATCACCAGGCCACATGGGAGCTCTCCCCTATGAGGTCCTGCAGCTCTTCCTAACTTCATCTCATCTCTGTCCTCCATATACCATTTGCCTCTTGGTGCGCTAGATTCCCCAAAGACCCTGTTGATTCACCTCTGGAGCTTGGCTCAAGCTGTTCATTCACTCAGCAGTGCCTCTCCCACATTTCCACCACTGAACACCTCCTTATCGTCCCAGGTGTTCAGCTATCCCTACTCTGTGAAAACAGTCCCTTCAGCTGAATTCCCTCAACCTCATTACCTCCGGTTGGAAGAGACTTGGAGAATTGTCTAACCCAAGTCCTCTCATACGCTTGAGTATGGATGGCACAACTTTCCTTCTCAGTAACACATCCCCCATGGTTCCATTGACTCAGGGACTTGCTTACCACCACCTGAGACAACTTGCTTCATTTATGACCAGCTCAAATTGAAAGCCCATCTCCTAAGGAATGCTGGCTCAACCTCCCAGTAGGTTGTGCCAGTGGTCCTGACTTGGCCCCTTGTCAGTCTTCAGTTACTCCCATCTTTATCAGTAGCCAGAATGTTCCTCTTAAGAATAGATGGGGTTACTGTGCTCGAACATCCCTTGACTTCCCGCTCTCACTCTGAGTGCTACCTGCAGGCTGCAGGCAGGTCCTGGAAATGCCTTAGTCTCTCACTCTGTGTTCCAGGTGTGCTCTCATTGACAGTGACTGATGAATATCTATTTTTTTGTTTTAGGGCCTGTGAAGAAGGCAAGGGAAGAAAGAGGTGGCTGGTGCTGCAGTGTTTGCCATTGATCCAGAGGTTTTCCAGTGGACCTCAGGTTCCTGCAGGCTGCCTGGGCCCAAGTCAGGGCGTGACCACACAGAAGATGAGGAAGGGGAGCTCTGCCTGTTCTCTGTTACTCACTTCTGGTCAGCACACGCACATTCAGCTCATCAAAGTTTAGGAGGTGTGATTTTGTATTCAGTCATCAGAAAAAGAATGACATGAATTACAACACCCAACTTTTCAGAACTGAGAATGTTTGACATGCCAGGTGTCATGAGGAATCTGACTTGTTCTCAGACATAGCCCAGAAAAGTAAAAGCAAAGTAATTTTGCACAAGGGTGTGCTACCAAATCAGGTCTACAGAGCAATCACACCTGGATTGGCAGTCCACATCCCTAATGCAGCTCTGACCGTTGACTTGGTGAAACAAATTGAGGGGTAAAATTTATGACTTTGGCTATAATTGAGGTATAATTGAGACTCTTCCTTTCTGTCTCATTTTTTCTTAAAAATTGAATTTAATCCTTCTGCTAACCATTAACATATTGCGTTAGGATCATTGGATTAGAAGAGCACTCGACTTTGGTTTGGTACGGACACAATAGTTAATATTGACTGATGTGTTACCTCCATTATGGACATAACAAAGGCACTAGACTGTATTGGCTTTGAGCCCTTCTCCAGTTAGTATTATTCACTTTGGAAAATCAATATAGCCTCCCTTAATTTCTTTTGATTGGGAGAAAGAAGGACATTGGGAGGCTTTATCCTAACATTTGGTGCTACACAATCTTATGGAACCAGGCTTTTAGCCCCGGCTTACTTGGTGGCATGTAGTCCCAGACCAGGGTTATTGCACAAGTCCCAGGATGTTTAAAGGTCTTTCATATCCAGCTTTTTATGCTGTTGTAACATGACCGCTTCAACTCTTTCCATCTGACTGATGTATGGCGCTTACTTGTACTCTAGCCTCTATCCCCCTTATGCAAAATGTTTGTGAGTAGAAGTGTTTGAGATTTCCAAATATTTGCATGTATACAATGAGAGAGCTTCCTTATGGGTAGTCACTTGACAACATGAAACATTGATATTTCTGATACACGTTGCTTGATATTTAGGATAGGGTGCATTCTTTTTCTTCCTTTGTTGTTGTGTTTGCTGCGGTTGCGAGTCTTGAACTGAGGACCTTGCACATGCTAGGCAAGCACTGTGCCACTGAGTTACATCCCCAGCCTCCGATGAAATCTTATGCAGTGTTTGTATACACCTTCTTTTATCTGGTACTGGGGATGGATCCCAGGGGCTCATAACTACTGCATCACATCCCCAGCTCCTTTAACTTTTTATATTATATTTTGTGACCGGGTTTTGCTCAGTTGCTTAGGGCCTCACTCAATTAGTTAGTCTTTAACTACCAATTCTCCTGCCTTGGCTTTCTGTGCGGCGGAGACACCTTCTTTTGACTGTGACCCATCACATGAGGGCGCACGTCCAATTTTCCCCTTATGTGATATTCGCAGATTTATTAGTATTTCAGGTTCTTTTGTTAGCAATGGTGAAACTGCATAGCATACTCCGGTGAGGAACTTCTATTGAAAACTTAAAGTAATATACTCTTGATTCACCTTCACTTGTCTATAGACATCTCAGTACAAACCTTTAGCTTCACACTCAGTATGCTACCTAATTTTCAACTATTTCTCTTATAATAATACATGAATAAATGCCCTTAAAGATCTTTGATACTAGTATACTTGGGTGTTAGATTTGATTTTACTAAAGCATACATGGTTTTGCAGATGAAATACAGAGTTTCACATCAAAGCCATCAGCGCTGTCAAAAGTTTCAGTTTCTTCGAGACCGAATTGCAAGAGCTCCCCAACAATGGACTTATCTCCCTACCAACAATTTCTGGCACGAAGGTAATATATATACTTTGGGATGAATGTAGGATTCTTTCAAATAACTCTTGTATGTTTTTTTACTTACCCAAAAATTCATCTAATATTTATTGAGTACTTCTTTGGGACACTTGTTTGGTATCATGGCATAATTCTGAAGACTATCCTGTGAACATAAGTATTCTTGTGCTATTCCCATTTTACTAATGTGGAAAATTGCTAAGTCTGACCATCAGATAATTGGTTAAGACAAATCCAAGCCGACACCCTTTGACTGCAAAGCTTGCATTCTTAATCAGTATGCCATCTGGTTTCTCCATTGATGTTTCATGTGAGCTTTATTCATTCACTAAGTGCCTCATTAGACCACATAGTAAGCAGTGAGGATACCATGTAAGATGCAGCCTCTCTTTCTTTCCTCAGAGATATTATATTACAACGGAGAGGGCAGATAAGCAAACATGATACTGTGCAAATAGGAAAATAAATTTTAAAAAAGCCTCCCCACACTCCCCTGGTTCAAAGGGAAAAGAAATTTCCATTGATCTGTCCACTTATGGATTCCGTCTTCCTTTGAAACAAGGACTGAGAGGTGGTGGACATAAAGCAGTATTGTAGTGAAGCCTGAGATTTAGACATCTGTATGGTTGAAAGCATCAATGATAAGAAGCGAAAGCGTGAGGAAGGAGTGAACCTCTGCCTCTGTTCTATCAAGGAACATCCTCTTTCTCCCGTTTTATATTTTGAGTTACAATATAAGATCATATTTACAGATGGGGAAAAAAAAAGGTTCCACTTACATTCCCAAAATAAAAGAAAATGTTTTCAAAGGCATTGCTAGAGACAGGTCATGTAGATAGGCCTAGGGTTTTCTTTTCAGTTACTGGACCTAATCCCTTCAGAACACATAAGATAAAATAAAAATACATTACCTATGTTTTGTAAGAGCCACGAAACACATTCTATCACAATCTCTCTCTCTATCTCTCTGTCTCTCTCTCTCTCTCTCTCTCTCTCTCTCTCTCTCTCTCTCTCTCTCTTAATCCCGCACAAACACACACATGCACATGCATGCAGAGATACCATCACCACCACAAAATCATCAAAAACTGGCAATTCCTCTCAGGAAAATGCACATTTAATGTTTAGAGCAACTATGGTGAGTGGGTTTCTCCTTTCCAAGACAAAGGGTTAAAGATTTTTGCATGATCCAGGCATTCTCTTCTTTAAACTCTAGCCCAATACTTCATAATCTTATTTGCCTCTACTTTAAGAACAATATCCAGAAAGTATTCACGATGTTCCCATGTGCTGAATTGCAGGAGTCTCTTCCCTTTTGGGCAGCCATGGATCTCTTTTTGCTATGGATGTGTTCCTGGGTATATTTGTAGGAGGCACTCACCAGCCCTTACTCTAAGTAAATCTATAGACCAAGCATATGATTCTGCATACACTAAAGCATCCAGCACATATATTTGAACAAGACAGTATTAGGGAAGTATACCCTGGGGTATGGTGGAAATATCAGGAACTCTAATGTCAGGCAGATGCAAATTAGAGAAGTGGCTGAGGAACAACACAACAACAACAAAATATAAGATAATGGCATATGCCCTTGGATCCTTTGTCTTCTACAGTAAGAGAAGACTCATGATAGCCATGTTGCAGTGTTCTTGTATAAGAAACAATACAGAGATGACCACCGAAGATTCAATACATCATAGATATCCGCCATTCAACCCATAGTGTGGTGTGGTTCATGGGCCTCATGATGACTTGTTTGACCGGTGCCATAGCCATTGTGGACTGCCATTCCTGTGTGCCCTCAGCAGCTGTCAATCTTGGGGCAATTGAACTTACCATCCTGCAGAACAGCACTGCCTTTGTGGACCTAGCACAGGGTCTTGCACACGTTTGAGCTTAAATCCTGGAAGGAGGGACCTGAGCTCGTCCACAAGTATTGATACCATGTGTCCCTTCAATGCCAACCTCCAGTTCTCATTGTATTGGTTAGACTTGGGCCACCAACAAACAGGACAAGAACAGTGCCCTCCTACCGGCAAATGAGACACAACAGACAGACTTTTCCAAAAAACTTTAATAGCGTGCCATCCAAGTGGGCCCTCTGCGTCAACATGGCTGCAGGGTGGTTAGCTCCACTTTCTGATCGTACGCTTCTTACATAAAGCTCCCACCTTCAGTGAGTGGAGGCTACAGATATGACGCCAAACTTGGCATTGAAAGAGTTCATTCCAGGGCCAGTGTGGGAAGGGAATGGTAGTGGACATTCCTTTGAGGAAAGATGTCCAACGGGTAGGAGACAGTGCGCTCCAACATGGGAGGCATTTTGTGGAGGGGTGGGGCAAAAGGTATCTCTTGAAAGATGGGAATCGGCAATGGGGGTTTGTTGTGGCGCTGTGGTATCCGATTAGACGCAGGCTGCCCTGAGACCGCCAGAGCAGCTTTCATAGCTCCAGGGGTCTCTGTCCTGCGCATGTTGCCTCTGAGGCCATAACCCCTGGCTTCAGGGGTGGTTGACTCCCACAGACAATGTGGAATATGGTCTTTCATCTCACTGATGGTAACAGCTGTAGGAGGGCCTATTTGAATAGTTGCATCCATACCATGGCGTTTTTGCATATTGATCCAGTACAAGAGTGGACTGTAAATGAAGGTGGAAGCGTTCATCACTTCCACCCACTGCTGGACACGCTTCTTCCGCCGCAGCTTCTTCCTCCAGTGAATGAATATAATGCAGCCGCCGGTTACTACACAACACAGTCCCATGAGTCCAAAGTATAGCGAGACCCAGGCTGAGGCAGTAAAAGAAAGAAAAGAGGCAGCTGACTGACAACTCTGGCTGGGACATGAACTGTTTCTCATTCCTCTCCTTGATTTGGCTCATTCATCAATCCATTCCCTCCCTCCCTCCTTACATACCTAGCTCATCATTTTATTATTAGCAAAAGCTAGGTCTGCAGGGAGCCTAAGAGTCCATGGTCACCTTTCAGAGATAAGGGAGACTAGGTCTAGAGGAAACATGACCTGCTGAGACTCAGTCAGGCCTTCTGGCTCCCAGTCCAGGACCCACACCATCCCTCAGACTGATCAACTGAACTTCAGGGCAAGGCCCTAAGGAACCACTTGACAAGGGCACCAGTGTATCTTTTCTGGTTGGTTACAACATGGTTTCTGCCTTCTAAACCTCCTTAGTATCCTAGAGGAGTCTGTCTCTTAACTGTTTAGCACTCCACGCAGGCAGCCACCACCCCATGAATACAAAGCATCTTCCTTGAAAGTTTGTCCCCACACTCAAAGGACTGAAGGGATACTTACTGCCAGCAAGGCCCAGGTTTGCCATTTGAGGATCCATACCTTTGAGACTTGTTACCAGGCCCATGGCTCGGCAAAGAATCAACTGCCCCAAGAATCTGTCCACCAATGGGAGCCTTCGGAAGGCCCAAGTCCCATTGTTGCCTAAAGGTGATTTCACCGGGTTCTGAGCACTGGGCGTTCCAGGGCTGGTGCTTGTGGAGGGGCTCTGAGCTGATGGAAGGAAGGGACTCCATCTTGTGGCATCTCATGAGCATAGGTCTCTTCCATCAATTCGTGGTCCTCCCCACAGTTGTCTGTTCCCAACTTCTTATGGTGAAGTCACAAAACAGCCCCCAGATTCGGGGCCTCACACACTCATGGGTTTATATTTATGTTGTTGCTTGTTAGGAAGCCATTTCTGGATATATTTTCCAGTGGAAAGTTGGGCAGTAAGCACAGTGAATATTGGGCAGGCGAGCCCTCAAAAGTTTTTGACCAAGGTGTGAGGGAAAAAAAAGAAAGCTGTTTCGGGGGAACCAAGCAGTCAGATCCAACTTCTTTGGCTCCCACAGTCTCTCTTTTGCCTCCTCAACAAGGGCTGGCGAACTTTTCTCTCACTATCACCAGGCCACGTGGGAGCTCTTCCCTATGAGGTCCTGCAGCTCTTCCTAACTTCATCTCATCTCTGTCCTCCATATACCATTTGCCTCTTGGTGCGCTACATTCCCCAAAGACCCTGTTGATTCACCTCTGGAGCTTGGCTCAAGCTGTTCATTCACTCAGCAGTGCCTCTCCCACATTTCCACCACTGAACACCTCCTTATCATCCCAGGTGGTCAGCTATCCCTACTCTAGGAAAACAGTCCCTTCAGCTGAATTCCCTCAACCTCATTACCTCCGGTTGGAAGAGGCTTGGGGTATTGTCTAACCCAAGTCCTCTCATACGCTTGAGTATGGATGGCACAACTTTCCTTCTCAGTAACACATCCCCCATTGTTCCATTGACTCAGGGACTTGCTTACCACCACCTGAGACAACTTGCTTCATTTATGACCAGCTCAAATTGAAAGCCCATCTCCTAAGGAATGCTGGCTCAACCTCCCAGTAGGTTGTGCCAGTGGTCCTGACTTGGCCCCTTGTCAGTCTTCAGTTACTCCCATCTTTATCAGTAGCCAGAATGTTTCTGTTAAGAATAGATGGGGTTACTGTGCTCGAACATCCCTTGACTTCCCGCTCTCTCTCAGAGTGCTACCTGCAGGCTGCAGGCAGGTCCTGGAAATGCCTTAGTCTCTCACTCTGTGTTCCAGGTGTGCTCTCATTGACAGTGACTGATGAATATCTATTTTTGTTTTAGGGCCTGTGAAGAAGGCAAGGGAAGAAAGAGGTGGCTGGTGCTGCAGTGTTTGCCATTGACCCAGAGGTTTTCCAGTGGAGCTCAGGTTCCTACAGACTGCCTGGGCCCGAGCCAGGGCGTGAGCACACAGAAGATAAGGAAGGGGAGCTCTGCCGGTTCTCTGTTGATCACTTCTGGTCAGCATACCCACATTCAGCTCATCAAAGTTTAGGAGGTGTGATTTTGTATTCAGTCATCAGAAAAAGAATGACATGAATTACAACACCCAACTTTTCAGATCTGAGAATGTTTGACATGCCAGGTGTCATGAGGAATCTGAATTGTTCTCAGACATAGCCCAGAAAAGTAAAAGCAAAGTACTTTTGCACAAGGGTGTGCTACCAAATCAGGTCTGCAGAGCAATCACACCTGGGTTGGCAGTCCACATCCCTAATGCAGCTGACCGTTGACCTGGTGAAACAAATTGAGGGGTACAATTTATGACTTTGGCTATAGTTGAGGTATAATTGAGACTCTTCATTTCTGTCTCAAGTTTCCTTAAAAATAGAATTTAATCCTTCTGCTAACCATTAACATATAGCGTTAGGATCATTGGATTAAAAGAGCCCTCGACTTTGGTTTGGTACAGACACAATAGTTAATATTGACTGATGTGTTACCTCCATTATGGACATAACAAAGGCACTAGACTGTGTTGGCTTTGAGCCCTTCTCCAGTTAGTATTATTCACTTTGGAAACTCAATATAGCCTCCCTTCATTTCTTTTGATTGGGAGAAAGAAGGACATTGGGAGGCTTTATCCTAACATTTGGTGCTACATAATCTTATGGAACCAGGCTTTTAGCCCCGGCTTACTTGGTGGCATATAGTCCCAGACCAGGGTTATTGCACAAGTCCCAGGATGTTTAAAGGTCTTTCATATCCAGCTTTTTATGCTGTTGTAACATGACCGCTTCAACTCTTTCCATCTGACTGATGTATGACGCTTACTTGTACTCTAGCCTCTATCCCCTTATGCAAAATGTTTGTGAGTAGAAGTGTTTGAGATTTCCAAATATTTGCATGTATACAATGAGAGAGCTTCCTTATGGGTAGTCACTTGACAACATGAAACATTGATATTTCTGATACACGTTGCTTGATATTTAGGATGGGGTGCATTCTTTTTCTTCTTTTGTTGTTGTGTTTGCTGCGGTTGCGAGTCTTGAACTGAGGACCTTGCACATGCTAGGCAAGCACTGTGCCACTGAGTTACATCCCCAGCCTCTGATGAAATCTTATGCAGTGTTTGTATACACCTTCTTTTATCTGGTACTGGGGATGGAAACCAGGGCTCATAACTACTGCATCACATCCCCAGCTCCTTTAACTTTTTATATTATATTTTGTGACCGGGTTTTGCTCAGTTGCTTAGGGCCTCACTCAATTGGTTAGTCTTTAACTACCAATTCTCCTGCCTTGGCTTTCTGTGCGGTGGAGACACCTTCTTTTGACTGTGACCCATCACATGAGGGCGCACGTCCAATTTTCCCCTTATGTGATATTCGCAGATTTATTAGTATTTCAGGTTCTTTTGTTAGCAATGGTGAAACTGCATAGCATACTCCGGTGAGGAACTTCTATTGAAAACTTAAGTAATATACTCTTGATTCACCTTCACTTGTCTATAGACATCTCAGTGCAAACCTTTAGCTTCACACTCAGTATGCTACCTAATTTTCAACTATTTCTCTTATAATAATACATGAATAAATGCCCTTAAAGATCTTTGATACTAGTATGCTTGGGTGTTAGATTTGATTTTACTAAAGCATACATGGTTTTACAGATGAAATACAGAGTTTCACATCAAAGCCATCAGCGCTGTCAAAAGTTTCAGTTTCTTCGAGACCGAATTGCAAGAGCTCCCCAACAATGGACTTATCTCCCTACCAGCAATTTCTGGCACGAAGGTAATATATATACTTTGGGATGAATGTGGGATTCTTTCAAATAACTCTTGTATGTTTTTTTACTTACCCAAAAATTCATCTAATATTTATTGAGTACTTCTTTGGGACACTTGTTTGGTATCATGGCATAATTCTGAAGACTATCCTGTGAACATAAGTATTCTTGTGCTATTCCCATTTTACTAATGTGGAAAATTGCTAAATCTGACCATCAGATAATTGGTTAAGACAAATCCAAGCCGACACACTTTGACTGCAAAGCTTGCATTCTTAATCAGTATACCATCTGGTTTCTCCATTGATGTTTCCTGTGAGCTTTATTCATTCACTAAGTGCCTCATTAGACCACATAGTAAGCAGTGAGGATACCATGTAAGATGCAGCTTCTCTTTCTTTCCTCAGAGATATTATATTACAACGGAGAGGGCAGATAAGCAAACATGATACTGTGCAAATAGGAAAATAAATTTTAAAAAGCCTCCCCCCACTCCCCTGGTTCAAAGGGAAAAGAAATTTCCATTGATCTGTCCACTTATGGATTCCGTCTTCCTTTGAAACAAGGACTGAGAGGTGGTGGACATAAAGCAGTATTGGAGTGAAGCCTGAGATTTAGACATCTGTATGGTTGAAAGCATCAATGATAAGAAGCGAAAACGTGAGGAAGGAGTGAACCTCTGCCTCTGTTCTATCAAAGAACATCCTCTTTCTCCCGTTTTATATTTTGAGTTACAATATAAGATCATATTTACAGATGGGGAAAAAAAAGGTTCCACTTACATTCCCAAAATAAAAGAAAAAGTTTTCAAAGGCATTGCTAGAGACAGGTCATGTAGATAGGCCTAGGGTTTTCTTTTCAGTTACTGGACCTAATCCCTTCAGAACACATAAGATACAATAAAAATACATTACCTATGTTTTGTAAGAGCCAAGAAACACATTCTCTCACAATCTCTCTCTCTATCTCTCTGTCTCTCTCTGTCTCTCTCTCTCTCTCTCTCTTTCTCTCTCTCTCAATCCCACACACACACACACATGCACATGCATGCAGAGATACCATCACCACCACAAAATCATCAAAAACTGGCAATTCCTCTCAGGAAAATGCACATTTAATGTTTAGAGCAACTATGGTGAGTGGGTTTCTCCTTTCCAAGACAAAGGGTTAAAGATTTTTGCATGATCCAGGCATTCTCTTCTTTAAACTCTAGCCCAATACTTCATAATCTTATTTGCCTCTACTTTAAGAACAATATCCAGAAAGTATTCACGATGTTCCCGTGTGCTGAATTGCAGGAGTCTCTTCCCTTTTGGGCAACCATGGATCTCTTTTTGCTATGGATGTGTTCCTGGGTATATTTGTAGGAGGTACTCACCAGCCCTTACTCTAAGTAAATCTATAGACCAAGCATATGATTCTGCATACACTAAAGCATCCAGCACATATATTTGAACAAGACAGGATTAGGGAAGTATACCCTGGGGTATGGTGGAAAGATCAGGAACTCTAATGTCAGGCAGATGCAAATTAGAGAAGTGGCTGAGGAACAACACAACAACAACAAAATATAAGATGATGGCATATGCCCTTGGATCCTTTGTCTTCTACAGTAAGAGAAGACTCATGATAGCCATGTTGCAGTGTTCTTGTATAAGAAACAATACAGAGATGACCACCGAAGATTCAATACATCATAGATATCCGCCATTCAACCCATAGTGTGGTGTGGTTCATGGGCCTCATGATGACTTGTTTGACCGGTGCCACAGCCATTGTGGACTGCCATTCCTGTGTGCCCTCAGCAACTGTCAATCTTGGGGCAATTGAACTTACCATCCTGCAGAACAGCACTGCCTTTGTGGACCTAGCACAGGGTCTTGCACACGTTTGAGCTTAAATCCTGGAAGGAGGGACCTGAGCTCGTCCACAAGTATTGATACCATGTGTCCCTTCAATGCCAACCTCCAGTTCTCATTGTATTGGTTAGACTTGGGCCACCAACAAACAGGACAAGAACAGTGCCCTCCTACCGGCAAATGAGACACAACAGACAGACTTTTCCAAAAAACTTTAATAACGTGCCATCCAAGTGGGCCCTCTGCGTCAACATGGCTGCAGGGTGGTTAGCTCCGCTTTCTGATCGTACGCTTCTTACATAAAGCTCCCACCTTCAGTGAGTGGAGGCTACAGATATGAAGCCAAACTTGGCATTGAAAGAGTTCATTCCAGGTCCAGTGTGGGAAGGGAATAGTAGTGGACATTCCTTTGAGGAAAGATGTCCAACGGGTAGGAGACAGTGCGCTCCAACATGGGAGGCATTTTGTGGAGGGGTGGGGCAAAGGGTATCTCTTGAAAGATGGGAATCGGGAATGGGGGTGTGTTGTGGCGCTGTGGTATCCGATTAGACGCAGGCTGCCCTGAGACCGCCAGAGCAGCTTTCATAGCTCCAGGGGTCTCTGCCCTGCGCATGTTGCTTCTGAGGCCATAACCCCTGGCTTCAGGGTGGTTGACTCCCACAGACAATGTGGAGTATGGTCTTTCATCTCACTGATGGTAACAGCTGTGGGAGGGCCTATTTGAATAGTTGCATTGATACCATGGCGTTTCTGCATATTGATCCAGTACAAGAGTGGACTGTAAATGAAGGTGGAAGCGTTCATCACTTCCACCCACTGCTGGGCACGCTTCTCCCGCCGCAGCTTCTTCCTCCAGTGAATTAATATAATGCAGCCGCCGGTTACTACACAACACAGTCCCATGAGTCCAAAATATAGTGAGACCCAGGCTGAGGCAGTAAAAGAAAGAAAAGAGGCAGCTGACTGACAACTCTGGCTGGGACATGAACTGTTTCTCATTCCTCTCCTTGATTTGGCTCATTCATCAATCCATTTCCTCCCTCCCTCCTTACATACCTAGCTCATCATTTTATTATTAGCTAAAGCTAGGTCTGCAGGGAGCCTAAGAGTCCATGGTCACCTTTCAGAGATAAGGGAGACTAGGTCTAGAGGAAACATGACCTGCTGAGACTCAGTCAGGCCTTCTGGCTCCCAGTCCAGGACCCACACCATCCCTCAGACTGATCAACTGAACTTCACGGCAAGGCCCTCAAGGAACCACTTGACAAGGGCACCAGTGTATCTTTTCTGGTTGGTTACAACATGGTTTCTGCCTTCTAAACCTCCTTAGTATCCTAGAGGAGTCTGTCTCTTAACTATTTAGTACTCCACGCAGGCAGCCACCACCCCATGAATACAAAGCATCTTCCTTGAAAGTTTGTCCCCACACTCAAAGGACTGAAGGGATACTTACTGCCAGCAAGGCCCAGGTTTGCCATTTGTGGATCCATACCGTTGAGACTTGTTACCAGACCCATGGCTCGGCAAAGAATCAACTGCCCCAAGAATCTGTCCACCAATGGGAGCCTTCGGAAGGCCCATGTCCCATTGTTGCCTAAAGATGATTTCACCGGGTTCTGAGCACTGGGCGTTCCATGGCTGGTGGTTGTGGAGGGGCTCTGAGCTGATGGAAGGAAGGGACTCCATCTTGTGGCATCTCATGAGCATAGGTCTCTTCCATCAATTCGTGGTCCTCCCCACAATTGTCTGTTCCCAACTTCTTATGGTGAAGTCACAAAACAGCCCCCAGATTCAGGGCCTCACACACTCATGGGTTTATATTTATGTTGTTGCTTGTTAGGAAGCCATTTCTGGATATATTTTCCAGTGGAAAGTTGGGCAGTGAGCACAGTGAATATTGGGCAGGCGAGCCCTCAAAAGTTGGTGACCAAGGTGTGAGGAAAAAAAAGAAAGCTGTTTCGGGGGAACCAAGCAGTCAGATCCAACTTCTTTGGCTCCCACAGTCTCTCTTTTGCCTCCTCAACAAGGGCTGGTGAACTTTTCTCTCACTATCACCAGGCCACGTGGGAGCTCTCCCCTATGAGGTCCTGCAGCTCTTCCTAACTTCATCTCATCTCTGTCCTCCATATACCATTTGCCTCTTGGTGCGCTAGATTCCCCAAAGACCCTGATGATTCACCTCTGGAGCTTGGCTCAAGCTGTTCATTCACTCAGCAGTGCCTCTCCCACATTTCCACCACTGAACACCTCCTTATCGTCCCAGGTGGTCAGCTATCCCTACTCTGGGAAAACAGTCCCTTCAGCTGAATTCCCTCAACCTCATTACCTCCGGTTGGAAGAGGCTTGGGGTATTGTCTAACCCAAGTCCTCTCATACGCTTGAGTATGGATGGCACAAATTTCCTTCTCAGTAACACATCCCCCATGGTTCCATTGACTCAGGGACTTGCTTACCACCACCTGAGACAACTTGCTTCATTTATGACCAGCTCAAATTGAAAGCCCATCTCCTAAGGAATGCTGGCTCAGCCTCCCAGTAGGTTGTGCCAGTGGTCCTGACTTGGCCCCTTGTCAGTCTTCAGTTACTCCCATCTTTATCAGTAGCCAGAATGTTCCTGTTAAGAATAGATGGGGTTACTGTGCTCGAACATCCCTTGACTTCCCGCTCTCTCAGAGTGCTACCTGCAGGCTGCAGGCAGGTCCTGGAAATGCCTTAGTCTCTCACTCTGTGTTCCAGGTGTGCTCTCATTGACAGTGACTGATGAATATCTATTTTTTTGTTTTAGGGCCTGTGAAGAAGGCAAGGGAAGAAAGAGGTGGCTGGTGCTGCAGTGTTTGCCGTTGACCCAGAGGTTTTCCAGTGGAGCTCAGGTTCCTACAGACTGCCTGGTCCCGAGCCAGGGCGTGACCACACAGAAGATGAGGAAGGGGAGCTCTACCTGTTCTCTGTTGCTCACTTCTGGTCAGCACACCCACATTCAGCTCATCAAAGTTTAGGAGGTGTGATTTTGTATTCAGTCATCAGAAAAAGAATGGCATGAATTACAACACCCAACTTTTCAGATCTGAGAATGTTTGACATGCCAGGTGTCATGAGGAATCTGACTTGTTCTCAGACATAGCCCAGAAAAGTAAAAGCAAAGTACTTTTGCACAACGGTGTGCTACCAAATCAGGTCTGCAGAGCAATCACACCTGGGTTGGCAGTCCACATCCCTAATGCAGCTCTGACCGTTGACCTGGTGAAACAAATTGAGGGTTACAATTTATGACTTTGGCTATAATTGAGGTATAATTGAGACTCTTCATTTCTGTCTCAAGTTTCCTTAAAAATAGAATTTAATCCTTCTGCTAACCATTAACATATGGCGTTAGGATCATTGGATTAGAAGAGCCCTCGACTTTGGTTTGGTACAGACACAATAGTTAATATTGACTGATGTGTTACCTCCATTATGGACATAACAAAGGCACTAGACTGTGTTGGCTTTGAGCCCTTCTCCAGTTAGTATTATTCACTTTGGAAACTCAATATAGCCTCCCTTTATTTCTTTTGATTGGGAGAAAGAAGGACATTGGGAGGCTTTATCCTAACATTTGGTGCTACATAATCTTATGGAACCAGGCTTTTAGCCCCGGCTTACTTGGTGGCATGTAGTCCCAGACCAGGGTTATTGCACAAGTCCCAGGATGTTTAAAGGTCTTTCATATCCAGCTTTTTATGCTGTTGTAACATGACCGCTTCAACTCTTTCCATCTGACTGATGTATGACGCTTACTTGTACTCTAGCCTCTATCCCCTTATGCAAAATGTTTGTGAGTAGAAGTGTTTGAGATTTCCAAATATTTGCATGTATACAATGAGAGAGCTTCCTTATGGGTAGTCACTTGACAACATGAAACATTGATATTTCTGATACACGTTGCTTGATATTTAGGATGGGGTGCATTCTTTTTCTTCCTTTGTTGTTGTGTTTGCTGCGGTTGCGAGTCTGAACTGAGGACCTTGCACATGCTAGGCAAGCACTGTGCCACTGAGTTACATCCCCAAGCCTCCGATGAAATCTTATGCAGTGTTTGTATACACCTTCTTTTATCTGGTACTGGGGATGGAACCCAGGGGCTCATAACTACTGCATCACATCCCCAGCTCCTTTAACATTTTATATTATATTTTGTGACCGGGTTTTGCTCAGTTGCTTAGGGCCTCACTCAATTGGTTAGTCTTTAACTACCAATTCTCCTGCCGTGGCTTTCTGTGCGGCGGAGACACCTTCTTTTGACTGTGACCCATCACATGAGGGCGCACGTCCAATTTTCCCCGTATGTGATATTCACAGATTTATTAGTATTTCAGGTTCTTTTGTTAGCAATGGTGAAATTGCATAGCATACTCCGGTGAGGAACTTCTATTGAAAACTTAAAGTAATATACTCTTGATTCACCTTCACTTGTCTATAGACATCTCAGTGCAAACCTTTAGCTTCACACTCAGTATGCCACCTAATTTTCAACTATTTCTCTTATAATAATACATGAATAAATGCCCTTAAAGATCTTTGATACTAGTATACTTGGGTGTTAGATTTGATTTTACTAAAGCATACATGGTTTTACAGATGAAATACAGAGTTTCACATCAAAGCCATCAGCACTGTCAAAAGTTTCAGTTTCTTCGAGACCGAATTGCAAGAGCTCCCCAACAATGGACTTATCTCCCTACCAACAATTTCTGGCACGAAGGTAATATATATGCTTTGGGATGAATGTGGGATTCTTTCAAATAACTCTTGTATGTTTTTTTACTTACCCAAAAATTCATCTAATATTTATTGAGTACTTCTTTGGGACACTTGTTTGGTATCATGGCATAATTCTGAAGACTATCCTGTGAACATAAGTATTCTTGTACTATTCCCATTTTACTAATGTGGAAAATTGCTAAGTCTGACCATCAGATAATTGGTTAAGACAAATCCAAGCCGACACACTTTGACTGCAAAGCTTGCATTCTTAATCAGTATACCATCTGGTTTCTCCATTGATGTTTCCTGTGAGCTTTATTCATTCACTAATTGCCTCATTAGACCACATAGTAAGCAGTGAGGATACCATGTAAGATGCAGCCTCTCTTTCTTTCCTCAGAGATATTATATTACAACGGAGAGGGCAGATAAGCAAACATGATACTGTGCAAAGAGGAAAATAAATTTTAAAAAAGCCTCCCCCCACTCCCCTGGTTCAAAGGAAAAAGAAATTTCCATTGATCTGTCCCCCTATGGATTCCGTCTTCCTTTGAAACAAGGACTGAGAGGTGGTGGACATAAAGCAGTATTGTAGTGACGCCTGAGATTTAGACATCTGTATGGTTGAAAGCATCAATGATAAGAAGCGAAAACGTGAGGAAGGAGTGAACCTCTGCCTCTGTTCTATCAAGGAACATCCTCTTTCTCCCGTTTTATATTTTGAGTTACAATATAAGATCATATTTACAGATGGGAAAAAAAAAGGTTCCACTTACATTCCCAAAATAAAAGAAAAAGTTTTCAAAGGCATTGCTAGAGACAGGTCATGTAGATAGGCCTAGGGTTTTCTTTTCAGTTACTGGACCTAATCCCTTCAGAACACATAAGATAAAATAAAAATACATTACCTATGTTTTTTAAGAGCCAAGAAACACATTCTCTCACAAACTCTCTCTATCTCTCTGTCTCTCTCTCTCTCTCTCTCTCTCTCTCTCTCAATCCCACACACACACACACACATGCACATGCATGCAGAGATACCATCACCACCACAAAATCATCAAAAACTGGCAATTCCTCTCAGGAAAATGCACATTTAATGTTTAGAGCAACTATGGTGAGTGGGTTTCTCCTTTCCAAGCCAAAGGGTTAAAGATTTTTGCATGATCCAGGCATTCTCTTCTTTAAACTCTAGCCCAATACTTCATAACCTTATTTGCCTCTACTTTAAGAACAATATCCAGAAAGTATTCACGATGTTCCCATGTGCTGAATTGCAGGAGTCTCTTCCCTTTTGGGCAACCATGGATCTCTTTTTGCTATGGATGTGTTCCTGGGTATATTTGTAGGAGGTACTCACCAGCCCTTACTCTAAGTAAATCTATAGACCAAGCATATGATTCTGCATACACTAAAGCATCCAGCACATATATTTGAACAAGACAGGATTAGGGAAGTATACCCTGGGGTATGGTGGAAAGATCAGGAACTCTAATGTCAGGCAGATGCAAATTAGAGAAGTGGCTGAGGAACAACACAACAACAACAAAATACAAGATAATGGCATATGCCCTTGGATCCTTTGTCTTCTACAGTAAGAGAAGACTCATGATAGCCATGTTGCAGTGTTCTTGTATAAGAAACAATACAGAGATGACCACCGAAGATTCAATACATCATAGATATCCGCCATTCAACCCATAGTGTGGTGTGGTTCATGGGCCTCATGATGACCTGTTTGACCGGTGCCATAGCCATTGTGGACTGCCATTCCTGTGTGCCCTCAGCAACTGTCAATCTTGGGGCAATTGAACTTACCATCCTGCAGAACAGCACTGCCTTTGTGGACCTAGCACAGGGTCTTGCACACGTTTGAGCTTAAATCCTGGAAGGAGGGACCTGAGCTCCTCCACAAGTATTGATACCATGTGTCCCTTCAATGCCAACCTCCAGTTCTCATTGTATTGGTTAGACTTGGGCCACCAACAAACAGGACAAGAACAGTGCCCTCCTACCGGCAAATGAGACACAACAGACAGACTTTTCCCAAAAACTTTAATAACGTGCCATCCAAGTGGGCCCTCTGCGTCAACATGGCTGCAGGGTGGTTAGCTCCACTTTCTGATCGTACGCTTCTTACATAAAGCTCCCACCTTCAGCGAGTGGAGGCTACAGATATGAAGCCAAACTTGGCATTGAAAGAGTTCATTCCAGGTCCAGTGTGGGAAGGGAATGGTAGTGGACATTCCTTTGAGGAAAGATGTCCAACGGGTAGGAGACAGTGCGCTCCAACACGGGAGGCATTTTGTGGAGGGGTGGGGCAAAGGGTATCTCTTGAAAGATGGGAATCGGGAATGGGGGTGTGTTGTGGCGCTGTGGTATCCGATTCGACGCAGGCTGCCCTGAGACCGCCAGAGCAGCTTTCATAGCTCCAGGGGTCTCTGCCCTGCGCATGTTGCCTCTGAGGCCATAACCCCTGGCTTCAGGGGTGGTTGACTCCCACAGACAATGTGGAGTATGGTCTTTCATCTCACTGATGGTAACAGCTGTGGCAGGGCCTATTTGAATAGTTGCATCGATACCATGGCGTTTCTGCATATTGATCCAGTACAAGAGTGGACTGTAAATGAAGGTGGAAGCGTTCATCACTTCCACCCACTGCTGGGCACGCTTCTCCCGCCGCAGCTTCTTCCTCCAGTGAATTAATATAATGCAGCCGCCGGTTACTACACAACACAGTCCCATGAGTCCAAAATATAGCGAGACCCAGGCTGAGGCAGTAAAGAAAGAAAAGAGGCAGCTGACTGACAACTCTGGCTGGGACATGAACTGTTTCTCATTCCTCTCCTTGATTTGGCTCATTCATCAATCCATTCCCTCCCTCCCTCCTTACATACCTAGCTCATCATTTTATTATTAGCTAAAGCTAGGTCTGCAGGGAGCCTAAGAGTCCATGGTCACCTTTCAGAGATAAGGGAGACTAGGTCTAGAGGAAACATGACCGGCTGAGACTCAGTCAGGCCTTCTGGCTCCCAGTCCAGGACCCACACCATCCCTCAGACTGATCAACTGAACTTCAGGGCAAGGCCCTCAAGGAACCACTTGACAAGGGCACCAGTGTATCTTTTCTGGCTGGTTACAACATGGTTTCTGCCTTCTAAACCTCCTTAGTATCCTAGAGGAGTCTGTCTCTTAACTATTTAGCACTCCACGCAGGCAGCCACCACCCCATGAATACAAAGCATCTTCCTGGAAAGTTTGTCCCCACACTCAAAGGACTGAAGGGATACTTACTGCCAGCAAGGCCCAGGTTTGCCATTTGTGGATCCATACCGTTGAGACTTGTTACCAGGCCCATGGCTCGGCAAAGAATCAACTGCCCCAAGAATCTGTCCACCAATGGGAGCCTTCGG